>JAJONR010005622.1:0-69819 GCA_029582245.1 Solanum etuberosum | reverse complement strand
TAGAAACTATATTTTCAACAGATATTCAACCATGGTCAATACTTTACTATCAAGATCTTATCAACCCCAAATTCAAAATCCAAACTTTACTTGAGCTAAACAATACAAACTACAAAATCACAAGTAGAAACTATATTTTCAACAGATATTCAACCATGGTCAATACTTTACTATCAAGATCTTATCAACCCCAAATTCAAAATCCAAACTTTACTTGAGCTAAACAATACAAACTACAAAATCACAAGTAGAAACTATATTTTCAACAGATATTCAACCATGGTCAATACTTTACTATCAAGATCTTATCAACCCCAAATTCAAAATCCAAACTTTACTTGAGCTAAACAATACAAACTACAAAATCACAAGTAGAAACTATATTTTCAACAGATATTCAACCATGGTCAATACTTTACTATCAAGATCTTATCAACCCCAAATTCAAAATCCAAACTTTACTTGAGCTAAACAATACAAACTACAAAATCACAAGTAGAAACTATATTTTCAACAGATATTCAACCATGGTCAATACTTTACGATCAAGATCTTATCAACCCCAAATTCAAAATCCAAACATTACTCAAAAGTAAACATCAATGCAGGATCAAATCACAAGTAGAAACTAAATTTCCATAAAACCCCTTTTCACCAAATGGCCGCACAAAAAAAAAACATATGGTTTTCGAAAGTTACCGGTAAAGGGTTTGCGTTTAACGGCAGGGTCAAGCTGATTACACCACCGCAACCGGCACGATTTCCCCGATCTACCGGGAATTCCACGAGCGATCAAACTCCAATTCCTCGCCCCAAAATTACTTACCAAACGACTAAGTATAGCGTCTTCTTCAGGTGACCATGGTCCTTTTACACGGTCTGCCGTTTTCTTTCTCACTTGGTCACTGCTTCCACTTCCGTCCTCTAGCATCAACACTTCCTCTTCATCGCCGCCGCCGCCGGAGGCATCCCCAATTCCTCCGCCGTGAAAACCGTCAACGGCGACGCTCACTTCTTGAACTTCCGGTGTATCGTTTTCCATTTTTTATTTTTTTTCTGGTTTTAAAATTTGATTTTGTGTAGTTTTGGATACCCGCCCAAGTGCAACTGCAAAACAGATGAAGGTAGGTATATACTATGTAGAGAGAGAGTGAAGACAGCTCCTCACTTCGAAATTTGTTTGCTTTACCATTTTTACCCTCGAAGCCTACGCTCGAACTCTTCAAAAATATTGTTATCGTATTTTTCAAAAATATATTATGTATACAGATAATATACTGAAATATTTACGATAATTATCATTAATGTCATGCATATAGAAAATTTCAAGTATGAATATCTAAAAATAAATGCTCAATTTAAATGGTGTCTATTCATAACTTCACTAGGAAAGATAACTTGTGTGCATTTTTTACGTTCATACTCTTAATGTTTTTTTTAATTAATTGGTTAACAAATACATTCCTTCTTCGTATTCCAAAAAATCATTAAAATAATTTTTTGTATACTTTTATATACAATAGTTAAATGTGATCTTATTATCAAATATTAGTATGCATATATAATAATACCTCACTATAATAATCAAATTTTTAGAAAAATATTTTCACTCTAAACTAAGTTTGAATTATTACTAAAGGAGATGGTGAAAAACATAATTTTATTATTTTTTGTGTCTAACGTGTTGTCTCTATTAAGATGATATTACTTTTATACTAATTTTTCTAATCTATGAAGACATTACTCATTTTGATGTCTATAATTTATTTATTTTTGATATTTTGCACTGATTTTCTTCATTTATGAAGTTGTCATACTTGTTAAGTTGGTATTTTGCATATGATTTTTTTTATTTATTTGATATATAAAACTTACAAGTTGTTATTTTTACTATATCATTAAATCAAAACTTGATCAAAATTGTGAATGCACCTGCTAAATCCACTACTAGATAAATTGTATTCTTCCATTTAAATTATAGCAAACATAGATATACAATTAAACAATAAATATCATGTAAAAAAAGGAGAATCTTTATTAAATTTTCACTGAAAAAATAATTGGTACAATAAATAAAAATGTCGCAGGAAAAAATTTCAGCAAACCCAAAGAATTAAACATTAATATCTTCACAAACAACAATAAAGTTGTTTGTAAAAAGAAATTATTTATAATATAAGGTGCAAAAATAATTTAGAAAAAAGAAGGAGATGGAGCAGGAGCATCAACACCATCTTCAGCAGCACCACTGCTTTGCAACTTCTTGTTCTTGTTGCATAGGTCTGGCAAGTATGCTCCTACAAATTTTTACCACATAAATAAATTTAAAACCTCGAAATAAGACTGTTAAATACACCTCGATAAAAAAAGAAGAAATGATGCATATATATCTTCATTGTCTGACAAATTGTGCATATTAAAAAAAATGATCTTTTCAATTTCAATTCGTTCTTTTACCCCTCCAGACGTGATCCAAATTTAAAGAAACTCAATTCCTCTTTTATTCATACTCGATCCAAATCCATTTATGACTGAGTAGAAGATAGTTTGAGTTTTTTTTCTCATTATGGATCAGGTCTGAAGGGGTAAAAAAAATGAGTGAAATGATTTTTAATCAAAATATTAATTTAAGAAAGTAAATATAGTTTTGTAATATAGATCATTTGTTAGACAACAGAAGTATATACGCTATCACTTTGTAAACAAGAAATATATATATATATATCAGCTTTAAACTGCAATGTTGTTAGTTTTACCTTCACCAGCAGCCAAGTTGAAGTAAAGGTCAACAATATTGGGACATTCTTGATAACAAGCAGGGGCACATAATTTGGAGACAAATTGAGGCTCAAGCAAATCATCAGAAGAAATTCCAAAGAAATTTCTATTAAGACCACAAGATTCAATACATTCATCTGTTTCAATGTGTTCCTTCATGTTTTCAACCATCACTTCTGATGTCTTGCATTCATACTCACTACTAATCAATCCATCTGTTGGTGTTGCTTTCTCTAATACACACCTTTTTCCTGTTGATGAAATTGCAAATGCACAATCACCATTTGGTAAACTCTCACATTTCACCTCAGCTACACAAAGAAAGAGAATGATTAGATACTCGCTTTGTTTCAATTTACGTGACACAGTTTAATTGAACATATAAAGTTAAAGTTAAATTTGTTGTCTAAAACAAATCTTAGAATATGTGTGGCTATGAATCATTTCATAATACATTGAAATTTTAAAGTTAAACTATTTCTAATCAAAGAAATTAATGTAAAATATTTTTTGAAACTGACTAAAAAAAAGTGTGTAATATGAATTGTGCATGAAAGGAGTATAAATGCAATGTGCATCAACAACGATTGATCAAGAGTGGTTCAACTAAGCTCAGTATTTTCACAATTATCATTAAGAAATCAATAATTCTAAATTCTATATTCATGCACATTATGTTTAATGTGCATGAACAAAGACGAGATTTAATTGAACATGTTGTTTTCACGATGATTAATTAAGAAATTAGTAATTCTTTGTTACAAAGACGAGATTCAACTGAATACATTATTTTCACGATGATTAATTAAGAAATCAATAACTCACTTTTATATACGGCATAAGCGACTTGGAGGAAAAGGGAACATGTAAAAAAAAGGATCAAAGATGATTTCATTGATGAATCCGTTTATTTTTCTCTTTTGTTTTAGTTGGGATTTTGATTATTTTTTTTGTATTTTTTGTTGTTGTTGGAAAGAAGAAATGGAGAAAGAATTTTTTATTTTTTTTGGTTTGAATGAAGAGTTTTCTTATGTTTATATAGGGAGTTGTTTTGTGTATAATGACCAATAAAAATCATACAAATGTTTGATCACTAGCTTAATTAGTTATTTTTCTGTTTTAAGTTTTCTTTGGTGAGGATTATTTTAAATATTTGATGATTTTTTTTATAAGGTCAAAGTTTGAACTCACATTCTAAATTTTGATTGATGATTTTTTAGCATCATTTACATCGTAAATAAATAAAATGAACTGAAATTCTTTTTCTCTTTAATTTAATTCAATTTATATTCTTGCCAATGAAAAAGTATCTCTTTTTCTGAAAAAAATTATATCAATAGGAGTTTAATAGTCAAGCTATTTAATTTTGAATGTGAATTTGAACTATAGGCGAAATTCCAGCGTCCTAAAGTATTTTAAATTATAATAAAAATATTGTTTGGTACTTAGGTGCATGTGGTCCAAAAGTGTGAGACATGTGACAAATAAAAAAGAAAATACTAAAATCTTATTAATATGGACACGTTTTACATTGAGTTAGACTTTGCTTAGTTGCCGATATGTAATGTGAGTTGTATTGCATGTTGATTGATCTACGAACATACTCCCTTCGTTTCATTCCAGGATTGCCCTACACCTCGCCTCACTCAGATTTCGTTTGAGATTGACCTAGCCTATAATTTTTAGATCACTTACCCAAAAGGTTTTCTAGCCTAATTCTTTCACCATTCGCTTCCCCATAAAGACTGGAAGGAGTAGTTCATAAATTCAATTAGTGAATAGTGATAAAAAGAAGGGATAAGACATAAGAATTTTCTAACTATAACGAATTTATCAGTTACATACCTAAATTATGCGAGAATTCTATTACCACTTCAACTTAATGTTTTTGTATTATTAACACCCTAAACTATGCAAGAGTCACATTGCCTTCTTGAACTATCCAGAATTTTACTACCCCTAAACTTAATTGTCAAAATTGCACTGATTTTCGTGTCTAACATGTTGTCTCTATTAAGATGATGTATTGCATAGTTAAGTGCACTCTTGCACTGATTTTCTATCTGTGAAGACACATTACTCGTTTTGATATCTATAAAATTATTCTTAATATTTTGCACAGATTCTCTACAATTATGAAGTTGTCATACTTGTTAAGTTGGTATTTTGCATATGATATTTTCATTTATTTGGTGTATAAAATTTGCAAGTTGTTATTTTTATTATGTTAGATCAAAACTGCAGGAAAAACCACACCAAAATCTGGACCAAAATAATTCAGGTATTTAAATAATAAAAAAATATAATTTGGAGGGGGTGAGGGAGGTAATAAGAGCCCTCACATAGTTTTGGGGTGTAAATTATACCGAAAAAATAAGTTATGTTGAGTAATAAAACTCTCGCATAGTTTAATTGTGTAACCGACAATTTCAGCATAAATGAGAAAACTCTTATGTATTATCCCTAAAAAGAAACTTCATGTGATGCACAATGTGTATTGTGGTTCTCTCAATCATCATAATTTTACCAAGTGTTAGTAATTTGTTACTCCCTCTGTCCAACAATATTTGTCCACTATTAGTTTTGTACATTTCTTAAGAAATTATAAATAGAAGGATATTTTACTATATCACCCTTTGAATATAATAAATATAATGTCTTGAAAAATGTAATAGAAAAATAACTATAGTTAATGATAAGGGTAAATTGGGAACTAAGTATAGAATTATCCATTGATTTCATAAAGTGGACAAATATTCATAAAGTGGACAAGTATTATTGGACATCTCAAAATAGTATAGTGGATAATAGAGTATTTTACTAATTGTTAATTTGTTATTCTTTCTATCTTTCATATTGTTGTGAGAAGTCTAGCCATGTACATAATTACTTAATGGCATTTTTTTGGTTGTGTAATAATGTTAAGATTTAATTTGAAACTTCTTAAGTCAATTATGTTATTTCCATAAAATCTATATTCACCCATTTAATTTTCTCATAGAAATTGTCATTTGATAAAATAAAAAAAATCAAACAAGAATAATTAAACAACAAATTCCATGTAAAAGAAGAAGAATCTTTATTAAATTCTTATTGACAAAAGAATTGATAAAAAGAAAAATTTCAGCAAACCCAAAGAATTAAACATTGAGTGCAATATCTTCACAAACAACAATAAAATTGATTGTAAAAAAACAATTATTTATATTTATTTTTTTAAAAAGGTGCAAAAATATTTAGAATGAAGAAGGAGATGGAGCAGGAGCATCAGCACCATCTTCAGCAGCACCACTGCTCTTCAACTTATTGTTCTTGTTGCATAGGTCTGGTAAGTATGCTCCTGCACATTACACCACATAAATAAATTTAAAACCTTGAAATAAGACGGTTATATACACCTCGATAAAAAAAATGATGCATATATATTTTCATAGTCTAACAAATTGTGCATATTTAATATGCATCATGTATTAGACAACAAAAGTATATATGCAATCACATTTTTTAACGAGTAATATATATATCTGCACTAAATCGCAAAGTTAATAATGTTGTTAGATTTACCTTCACCAGCAGCCAAGTTGAAGTAAAGGTCAACAATATTGGGACATTCTTGGTAACAAGCAGGGGCACACAATTTGGAGACAAATTGAGGCACAAGCAAATCATCAGAAGAAATTCCAAAGAAGTTTCTATTAAGACCACAAGATTCAATACATTCATCTGTTTCAATGTGTTCCTTCATGTTTTCAACCATCACTTCTGATGTCTTGCATTCATACTCACTACTAATCAATCCATCTGTTGGTGTTGCTTTCTCTAATACACACCTTTTTCCTGTTGATGAAATTGCAAATGCACAATCACCATTTGGCAAACTCTCACATTTCACCTCAGCTACAAAAGAAAGAGAATAATTAGATACTCGCTCTGTTTCAATTTATGTGGTACAACTTAACTTAACATATAAAGTTTTGAGGAAAAAAAAATGAAGACTTCTAAAATTTATGATACTCTAAACCATATCTTAGAATCTGTTGTTGTGACCGTAAATCATTTCAGTAAGAATAAAAATAAAATTTTAAAGATAAAATTATTTTTAATTATAGAAATGTGACAATTTTTTTAAGTCTGATTAAAAAAATATATGTCAAGAGCAGAATATAACCACTAAGCTCAATATTTTCACAATTATCAAAGAAATCAATAACTCTGAATTCTATGTTCATGCATATTATATTACACCTAACGTGCATGAACAAAGACGGAATTTAACTGAACACATTATTTTTACAATGATTAATTACGAAAATCAATAATTTTGAATCCTTTGTTTATGCACATTAAGATTAATGTGTATGAATTAAGACGGGATTCAACTGAACACATTATTTTCACAAAGATTAATTAAGAAATCAATAACTTACTTTTATACACAGCATAAGTGACCTGGAGGAAAAGGGAACATGTAAAGAAAAGGATCAAAGATGATTTCATTGATGAGGCCATTTCTTCTTGTTTGTTTTCTCTTTTATTTTGTTGTGATTTTAATTTTTTAATTTTTTTTTTGTGTTGTTGGAAAAAAGAAATGGAGAAAGAAATGTTTTCTTGGGTTTGTGAGGTGAGTTTGAATGAAGGGTTTTCTTGAGTTTATATAGAGTTTAAGAAGAGAGAGGAATGATTCAAGATGTATTATGACCAATATACAAATCACACAAATGTTTGGTCATCAACTTAATTCTTTTCTGTTTAATTTTCTTTGGTGGGGATTATTTTTATTTAAAATAGTTGATGGTTTTTTTTCTCTTTTTTTTAAATAACAAACTTTGCAATCACATTTTGACTTTTGACATATTCAATATTTTTTTAGCATCTTTTACATCATTAATAGAATGAGCTGAAATATTTGTATCACTTTAATGATTGTATCAACAATTCAACATACAATCTTGTATCAACATGTATGTATCAAATAAAACACATATTTTTGTATCGCAAATGAATATAAATAATACAAGAGTGAATGAATACAAGTGATACGGCCTGTATCAACATGGGATGTATCAGTGTGGTGTATCGAATGCAGTCTATATCAACTTGTATTTTTGTATAGCAAATGAATACAAGCGATACAAGAGTGCATATATGTAAGGAATATATCATGTATTTATGTATTTTTTGTATCGCGGATGGATACCAGTAATACAAGAGTAAATGAATACAAGTGATACAGCATGTATCAGGTTGTAAATATGTATCGCGAATGAATACAAGTGATACAAGAGCGAACGAATACAAGTAATACAACTTGTATCAGCCTGTATGTATCAAACTGTGTTTGTTGATACAACTTGTGTTCGTCAAATACAACTTGTATCTAACACATCTCTCTCTCTCCTAAATTTCGATCACCTCTCTCCTCTCTTTCACAATCTCAATCGTGTCTCTCTCCTATTGTTATGAATAGTAAATACCTAAACTACCGTTAAAAATTTCTAATTAAACATAAATTATAGTCATTTATTAAAATTCCTCTTAAAAATACAAAGCTTTGCAGCTGATAGTTGATCCAGACAAATTCGAAATGTGCTTCAATGCGTAAACGGTGATAATTCAGGTAGGAAAAAGGAACAATTGATAGTTGAAATGTGAAACTTGTGAAAAATAACCGTTCAAATGTGTTTTTAATCATTAATTCTAAAAAAATAAGTTATAAATTTATGACATAACTTAAATAATGACACCAAAATCAAGTATATGTGTGCAAATAATAAGATAAAAGTTCCAAAGCCCAAACTAATGTGTCACAATAATCCTTTTAATGGGCCAACACCTCAAGTTGTTGAAACTTCCTCTAAGAATATACTCAAAATTCTGAGAGCCAGGATGATGTCATTTGTAGATTTTCAAAGCTTAACCACAAATGAAAGGAAAAGATTTCCATGGAGAAGGATAAGTGGGACCCACTTAACACAAATCTTCTACCAGCCTTACACTTTCTAAAGACCACCCCACTCACCCCACCCCCTACCCCCAAGAAAACTATCAATGAGCCTCAAAAAACAAATCTTTGGAATAAATATAACACAAAGAACTTCTAACTGAGAAATTTTAGTGATTTCAAGAATTCCAAGAAAATCACAATGGCAGCATCAGCAGCTACAGCAACTGCAACAACTTCATATTTATGTGCTCTAGACAAAAAGACTCCATTTTTATTTGCTTTAGACAAAAAGACTCCATTTTTATGCCCAAAAAACAGCACAAAGAGAAGGTCATTTAATGGAGGAGTTAAGTGCATGGCAATAGAGACAGCTTCAGGTATTACAGTGTCCAAGAAAAGGAGTGGCTATGAGCTGCAAACTTTAACAAGTTGGCTATTGAGGCAAGAACAAGCTGGAGTTATTGATGCTGAACTTACCATAGTTATTTCAAGTATTTCAATGGCTTGTAAACAGATTGCTTCCTTAGTCCAAAGAGCTGGAATTTCTAACCTTACTGGAGTTCAAGGTGCTGTCAATATTCAAGGAGAAGATCAGAAGAAACTTGATGTTGTCTCTAATGAGGTTTGTGTGTTACAATTCTTCTTATAATAGCTCAATACAAACATTAGTACTCTGTCCCTTGCCATGTGAAGTCATTTAGATGAGTTTAACTTCTATACACCGACAATCTAAGCACTTAAATATAACTATTGGTGTATAAGAAGTGGACTTAGTAATCCGAAAGTATACTCATAGGGATCGTTTGGTAGAATGTATAAGAATTCTGCTTTCATTATTTCTTATCCACTGTTTAGTTTGATGTATTAAGGATAGTTCTGTCTTCAACGATGCTTATCCATGTATTAATAGCTCTTGTATTGCTAATATCGTGGTTTACTATATATTAGTTATACACCATATAATACTGAATAGGTTAATCATACATAAGTTGAAAATCCTACCAAACAAAGGATTAAATAATACTACAGTTAATACATGTGTTAGTTTCTCTGATACATCCTATCAAATGACCCCGTAGTGTAAGAATTGTGTTCACTGTCAGTGTATATAAGTTACCTCCTATTGGATTTAAGTTATATACATTGATGGTGTGAAGAATTTTTACACTACCAGTATGGAAGGTCCTTATTCTTTTCTTTTTTTAAGGTTACCATATCAGGCTTACTGCGAAGAGTTAGTTTAACCTGCTTGTGTAAAATATCTATGGATTGTTAATGCGCATAGCTTAGACATTCGTAGAACATTAATACACTAATGAGCTTGGTTTCTGAAGGTTGATGTTTGATGGATTGAACAGGTTTTCTCGAATTGTCTAAGGTCAAGCGGAAGGACTGGGATTATAGCATCAGAAGAAGAGGATGTACCTGTGGCTGTGGAAGAGAGTTACTCAGGCAACTACATTGTGGTGTTTGATCCTCTTGATGGATCATCAAACATTGATGCTGCTGTGTCTACCGGTTCTATCTTTGGAATATACAACCCGAATGATGAGTGCCTCGCTGATCATGGAGATGATTCCACGGTAATTACCAAACAAGATTACCTTCCTTTGCCTCCAAAATAGAACTCTAAATAGCTAATGTAGTGTTCTGACTTGTGACAATGTGTTGTCTTTGATACATAATGCACCGAGAAGTAGGATCATTTACTGCTATGCTTCTTATATCTGTTTGATGCTTTCAATAGTCAATTGGACCTCTGCTGCATGAATTTTTCCTGTGTGGTTGAGTTTTGGCATAAGCCAAAATCTATTCATATATGTAAATAGTTTTAACGACTGATTCACCAAATGTCTGTCCAATATTGCAGCTTGACAATATAGAGCAGAAGTGCATTGTGAATGTATGTCAACCAGGGACAAACCTTCTTGCAGCAGGATACTGCATGTACTCAAGCTCTGTGATATTCGTACTCACCTTGGGAAATGGCGTTTTTTCCTTTAACTTGGATCCGATGTACGGAGAATTCGTTCTGACTCAAGAAAATGTCCAAATACCAAAGTCTGGAAAGATCTATTCATTCAATGAAGGAAACTACCAGCTCTGGGATGACAAGTTGAAGAAATATATCGATGACTTGAAAGACCCTGGCCCTAGTGGCAAGCCTTACTCTGCAAGGTACATTGGTAGTTTGGTTGGTGACTTCCATAGAACTCTACTATATGGTGGCATTTATGGTTATCCTAGAGACCAAAAGAGCAAGAATGGAAAGTTGAGGCTTTTGTACGAGTGTGCTCCCATGAGCTTCATTGTGGAACAAGCTGGTGGCAAAGGATCCGATGGTCACCAAAGAGTTCTCGATATCCAACCAACTGAGGTAAGAAACCATAGCTAAGCTAAATCTGTAAGCAATAAGCGAATATATCAGTCAGTTAATTTGGTGTTTCTTACTTTTCAGATACATCAACGAGTTCCATTGTACATTGGAAGCACAGAAGAAGTTGAAAAATTGGAGAAGTACTTGTCTTAATTCCGAAATCAAGACAAGACTGTGAATTTGTAATACTCAATAGAAATTCGTTTCACAAGTCTAGAAACCAATTGCTAAAATCATTATAGGTTCTTGAAAAGCTTTGCGGTGATTCAATTCATAAAACAATGTAAAGGTTTTTCCATGTCTAAAATCTGTCATCCTCTTTCTTAAAGTGGCTGTTCACTTTTTGTTATTTCTGTTCAGGTATAAAGAGGATACATAGACCGACACAGAGTACCAGAAACTCATGTAGGGTACTAACTTCATACCATAAAACAGTAGAACTTAGCAAACTACTTAGACCAAGAAGCTGCAGTAACTAAGCATGCTGAATTTCTTTTTTTTGCATAAATGTCATATTGAAGCCCATTTTCACAAGTAAAACCATGACAAAATTCATCATACTTCTTCACAATTACCCTCTCTATTGAATATTTTTTATCGTGCATGTTCCATTCAAGTTCAAATAATTCATCCTTCAAGTTAGAAAGTACTCAAAGGTGAATGTCAAATAATGATTCAATAGCCAACCATAACAATAATTTGATGCATATAGAAGAAGCTGATATGCTGGGAGAGCTCCTTACATGAATGCTATCTCCAGATAATCAGATATTTCTCATAATCAAATTTGCTATAAGCTTGGTCATGTCAAATATATTTATACAAATTCCTAATATGCTTAGACATAAGCTATATATAATCAATATACTGATTAGGCCTGCAGCTGTTAATCCTATGGAAACAAATCCTAATCCAGTGCACTTACACCCTTTTGCTAATGAATGGACAGTTAATATGTAAAAGTAATTTGGTAAATTCAGTTGCATTTGCATAAATCCATTCAACTGTCATAGTCATCTGTGTAAGTATTCAGTCAATTTCTTGCACAAAGTTCTTCTAATCTTTCAAGCTTCTGAGATTTTTAACTGCAAAAATGATGAAGGCATGGAATCACATCTTCAGTTTGTGCTTTTTGGCAAATTGATAAGGAGAAAATAGACAGTTGAAGAATTACCTGGGCTTAAAATTTGGATGCATTTGGTAACTGATTTCGTAGTGGTCAGAGAATCAGAACCTGAATGATCAATGTGAAAAAAATCAAAACTCTTTCAATAATTTCAATGAAACCAATCCACAGTCTGTCATAGTCAAGGATCTCCTTTTACCTAGTAAATTCATGTCTTGCTCTGAAAAGACTTCAGTAACTGTCGAAGAAATATGAGAAGTCATCTGGTTTGCATCAGTATTGACATTTCCTGATTCATCAGGTGACCTGTGCATTAAACATCAAATGGGGACTCAGAAACCATGCCTAAACTTGCATTAGATCAAGGAAACTAAAAATAAATCTGGACAAGGCAGGTAACTGTACCCTGAAAAAGAATCTGGGGAAGAATGATGATCAATCCCCTCTCCATCAAGGTCAAAATCATATAGTAGTTCAGAAAGATTAAACCCCACCCCTAAAGCATCTAAACTAGGCAAATCTATGTCAAAAATATCGCCTTCTTTCTCAGATTCAGACGTCGAAGTCATGTCTGGGCCAGCTGCCATTTCTGAATTACATGGGATGTTATCTGAGGCACCAAAATCCAGCCTACTTTTCACTTGATCTCGCCTAATAGACCTCTTCAGGTTGGTCTTTACTGGTGAAGTTGTTGAAATGCAATGATTTCTTTCTATGGAGTAAAATATTTGTTTGGAAGGGCTCACTCGAATTGTTTCTGACGAGAAGATTGTGCAGTTTGTGGCTGTTACAAGAGACGGTGTAATATTTTTGCTGGAAGTAGCAGTTGAACAAACTTCCACTGGAGAGATAGATTTGTCAGTTTGGGATGAAGATGCTCTTGGCGGTGTTTTAGGGCCAGAAGAATTAGTTGGAGGGGACTGAATGGGCTGACTGAACAAAGACTTGGCAACATTAGATCCTTGAACAGGTGTCTTATCAGATGCAGTAGCAGGATCTGATAATTGAACTGCAGAACTATTCACAATGTTGTTTTGTTTAACAGAACTGGTTGGTTGTGCATCTGTACTAGGATCTGCAGGAAAGTACAATCATATGATGTCAAAATATTAAGCACATTTGACATGAAGTGACAAAAGACCAACTTCAAATGGATTTACCTTTAAGTGGCAACTGGTTAGTGATCAAGTGTTTACGAGATCTCTTGGCAGTTATGGGAGCTGCAGAAACATCTTTGAAGCCTTTTCTTTTTGAGGTTGATGGAATGGAATTTGGACTAGAAAATTTCATGGTATCTAGAGCAGTGTTTGAAGGCATTGATGCTGACATCAGAGCTCCACTTGTGTATGCAGAATAATAACCTGATAAAAGTAGTGTAGTATAAATCTTCAAGTAAACAGTAAAATAGTTGTCCAAAATCTGGCACAAATCAATAGACTAGTTAACAAGGACATCCAACACATAACACAGCATTATCTTTCTATGAACAAGTGATGTACTGTTTCTTGAATGTGATCATGAGCAATCAGTGACAGCTCTACGATCCAATCTTTCTTTTGGAGGATTTTCCTTTTAGGGATGAAGATAGTGTTGCTTTAAGGCCAAAACTATATGCTGCATGTCTTCAGTTAGGAGCTAAATGCAGTCTAGAAAAATAGACATTGTACATCCCATTGCATACTAGTAATGGTGGTCACACAAATGCAAGAATAATTCAGGAGGAATATGTAAGAAAATTAAGTTCTTTGCCTATTATGGTTTACTGAAAGAGAATTAGGATCCAAGATCCTCTGTTGCTTCCACATATTAGAGAAAGTGCAAGGATCAAATCTCACTCTAGTATCTAGGAATGTAGCTTCTGCAGATACATTCCTACGGTAATGATTAATGAATATGAGCGCAATTGAAATTCATGGGGAGTTATATGCACTTTTATGTATCTTCTTATTTTCTTTTTTTTTAAGATATCACTCAGAACCTACTATCATATATAGTAATGAGTGTAATAGCACTCCAGACCAGCTATTATAAGATCCTAAATCAACCTCTGCAAATTAGTATTAAGAAGTTTGATAGGAAGTTGTTTCAGTTGGATGTCAATCCTGTTACATGAGCCAAAACAATCTCACTGGGAAGATGAATAAGTAGAATGTATATTGACAAAGATAACAGTGACAGGATTTGTTGTGAATCATGAAGTCTCACTCATTTCATGGAAGTCCAAGAAACAGAATACAGTGTCAAAGAGCTCAGCAGAGCAAAATACATGAGCATAGTTTCAGTGGTGTCTGAGCTAATATGGCTTATTGGTTTATTCAAAGAGTTTGGGATTTGCTATTGAACTGGCTATTGCTCCTTAAAGTGATAGAAAGACTGTCCTTCAGATAGCAGCTACTCCAGTGTATCATGCAAGGACAAAGCATATAAAAACAGATTATCATTTCATCCAGGAGAAAATACAAGCAGGGTTGACAATAAACTTGAAGTAATACATCTAACTCATTTAAACATACAAGCAGGGTTGTCAAAAAGGAGAAAATACAAGAAGGGTTGACAATAAACTTGAAGTAATACATCTAACTCATTTAAACATACAAGCAGGGTTGTCAACAAAAACTTGAAGTAAAACATCTAACTTGTTTAAACCTTCTGTGTACCAAACAAGATAGTATCACATACAACGACATATTGAGCAACTTAAAGCTACTTAAACTGAAAAGCATGATATCAAGTACCAACTAAGAAAACAATTCAGAAAAAAACTAAACAAAAGGTAGAATGCATACCTGAGGTTACTGGGGAAGACCCATTAACAATACTTGGCAAAGCACCTGCTTTGGGTATTGAAGAAGAAGCACCAATTGAGGAAGGCAGGGTCAGATTCGTGCTAGCATTGTAAGCATTCATAACACGTTGCATCCCATTTAGTAAGTTCTGAACCCGTGTTTTTTCATGATCCAATCTACACTTCTCTTGATCCATAAACACTTTCTGCTCTTTCAAACTTATGTACTCATCCAACATATCTCCTAAACTCAATAAACTCCTTGGCGCCTATTCATTATCACACAAAAAAAAACAAGGATTAATCCAAGAAACAAGGAATTAAGGGGGCATTTGGCCATGAAAATTGCAAGTAATCGAAAAAATTAGTTTTTTTTATAAAGTGAAAAATGATATGCAAAGATTAAGTCATGTTTGGCAATGAATACCAGTTAAAGATTATTTTATTTGAATTTTTGTATGTAATTTGGAGTTTAAAAAAAACGTGAAAACAGTTTGAATTCCAAAATTTTCAAGAATTTTATATTCAAACGTGTCTTCCTAAGTTCTACTCCGAAAGAAAGTAAAAAAAATTCATGGCAAACCGCCGCTTAAATTAGGGGCAGACCAAAGATAGAGACAGTAATTAAATTTATCAATTTTCTTGAATAAATACATACATATTATATGATGCACTCAATGAACATAAACCCTAGATTCTAACTTCATTCGATTAGAAACACTACAAACACTCAAAACTTATCCAAAAGAAATATGAAAATATATTACATTTGCACGTACAAATTTCAAATCCTAAATCCATCTCCATAACTAATATAACATCAATTCATTAGCCATATAACATACCATACCACTCCTAATCCATCACAACATTCAGATATACAAATTGAAATCCTAAACTAAACAAATCAACAAAATTTTAACCAATATATACCTCATTAACAGGAGACTTAGCGAGAAGATGCGAAGCTTCGGATCGGAAAGTTGTTCGAGTTTCAGTGAAACTGTTGTCGGAGAGATAGCGATCGACGATGAACGCAATCTGTACCGGAGTAACTTTACCTTTACCTATTTTTTCGGTTTTTCGCGATTTGCTTTGTCTCCCCATTTTCGGTTTCTGCATCTGAAAGAAGAAAACAGAGGCAAAATGTATGAAGATTTTGGAGGGAAAAAAAGCATTGATATTTGTAGGAACTGAGAAATATGGAGGGAAAGGTTAAAAAAATAAAAGAGGGAAGTGATGAAGAAAGTGTAAAATGAGAAAATGCGCGGGAGTATTCGAAAATTTTAGGAGGAAATAAAAAAAAATCGAAAATATTTTTTTTTGGAGGGTGGTCATCCACCACACGGATGACCCGAGATCGATCCCCCTCAATGTCTTCTGAGTCGAACATGTTGCATAGGGCTTGTCTAGTACGGTTTACATCTCCTATGTGGTTATTAACTTTGCATTACCACTCATTAATAAAATCACCAACATTTCTCATATTTTCTGTTAAAGCGTTTTATTTATGGAAAAATTGCATAAATTTGAGAGGAAATTAGTGTTTGACTGTCTTTAATTCGAGGAAATAAATCTTAACTAACTTTAATTTCTATGTCATGAATTTGGTTGATTCGAGGCAATGAATCTTTGACTTTGCACTATCACTCATTAATAAAATATCGACAATATTTCTCATCTTTCCTATTGAAGAGGTTTGAATTTATAGAAGAAAATAATGAGAGTATTTTTTAAAGGAAAAATCTTTTTGGCAAAAAAATTTGGCCAGAATGATATTTTACCTATGTTATTTTATCTTTTAAAATATTTTTATCCTTTTAACTTTAATACCTTTAACCTAAAAAATGGAAAAAATATCAGTTTATTTTAAAATAAAAAAAATATTATAGTTTTTTAAAATTTCTAGCCAAATTTTCTGGTCATTTAGCACTTCCCTTTTTTAAAATATTTTTATTTATGAAAAGCTTGCATTAAATTGAAAGAAAAATAGTATTGATTATCTCTAATTCAAGCAAATAAACCTTGAATAACTATAATTTTATGGAATGAACCTGGTTAATTTGAGGGAATGAATCTTTGACTTAGCATTATTTCTCATATATAAAAATACTAACATTTCTCATATTTTCTACTGAAGCATTTTGAATTTACAGAAGAAAATGATGAGAGTATTTTTAGAACATCTCTTATTTATGAAAAAATTGCAGAAAATTGGAAGAAAATTAGTGATTGACAATATGAATCTTTTTGGATAACAATATATTTACTAGTTTGTGCATTTAACATGGTGACCTTTGGGGTGATATCTTAACTTATAAATAGAGATATCATTCACCAGTGTAAGATACATTTGAATAGAAGAAAAGTTCTCTTTTTCATCTACATTTCTTGTCATCTTATCTTTATACTTATATTGTTTTGAGATTAACTTTATAATATGTTATCAGCACGCAGTTTCTACTTGCAAAGAAATCTCCAGGCTTCAATTGGATCTAAGATGCGTAATGAAGATGTGTGTCTTCTTAATAGTGCTACAACTTATACTATACTAAGAGAAAAGAAATATTTTTCTAATTTGGTTATGAAAATAACATATGTTAACACAATATCAGGTAGTACAAAATTAATTGAGTGCTCTAAAAGAGCGGTCCCCTTTGTCTAGAACCGGCAATGTTGATCATTGATACATGTATCCGTCAGTTTTAAAAGTCGAGATACATGATTATTAATTTGAATTAAAGGAGTAATTGATGATTAATTAACCATTCAATGGATTTACAACATCACAAATGCTTAATTTAAGGAGGAAATCACTTTTTTAACAACTTTTGAGTATAATTACTCTAACAACTTCTAAATTTATTTATTTTTTAAATCTAGTTTCTTCCATTTATTTTTCAGCAACAACAAAGTGAACAATTTTTGTAGAAATTCGAATTTGTTTTTTTTTTTATTTTGAGATTTTATTTTGAATTTTTCCTATTTAGAGAACAATGTCTATCTCGCACTATGTATCTGATTCATGCACCTAATGTCATACGTATATCTGATACATAACATGTATTTGAAACTTGTTATGTATGTGAAGTATGTATCTAATTATTTGATATTTATCTTTTCAGTGGAATTTGATTCGATAAATGTGTGTTTTGGCTTTGGTAGGTCTTTATTATCGCTAATTGTGCCAACAATGAATTTGTGATTGCCATAATTCCATAAAAGTGTGATCTACAACGATCTCATTGAAGTATGACCAGATATATGACAAAACTGTCTCAGATACATGACAGAACCATCTCAGACACACTAAAGAAAACACACTAGTTCCTGACAAAAAGATCTCAGATACATAGAATAACATGCTCAGATACATAGAATAACATGCTCAGATACATGATAGAAAACAACTCATACATCTTTAATAGAAAATAAATATACATTTAATAAATAAATAAATATATAGAATAAGGATATATACATAGAAGAAAGGGAGATACATAGATGAAGGGCAGATATATAAAACATTTAGATACGTCTAACAAACACTATATCTCTACAGATCCGTCGTAAATTCACCAAGTCCGGAACTGAAATTCAGCGCTGATATGGCTCTGGATCTTCTCTTTCAATTTCTTTATCTCCATTCTAACAACCTGTTTCTGTTAACCGTAGTTGTTGTAATACCCATTCTCATTTTTCCGACGATGAAACACCACCGCCTGCTGGGGTTCCCTGAACATGTCAATCAAACAATTATATGATCGATTTTTTTTGTTCCTATTTGTACTTTTAAAACAAAGAAAAAAGAAATCTAAATTTGTACAAATAAATACCCAAAAAAAAATTGGGTTGCTCAACAATCAAATTGTATTACTCTGTTTTCAATTCAGTTGTTTATGATTTAGTGAAGAAAATCTACGAGGGAGAAGGAAAAAAAAAGAGAATGAGGAGATGATCTTGGAATAGGAAATTGAGGATGAAGGAAGAAAGAATATGGTAGAGGTGATGGAGAACGTGGGGGGTAGGGGGGAATTATACGGTTGGCATCGAGAACTGGTGTGATGTGAGAGAAAGTAAAATTTGAATTGTTAATATCCATTAATTAAGGAGATTAGATTTTAAGATAATTATTCAATATCATATTTAAGGAATTTATGTATTTGATTTAACTTTTAAAAATATATAGTATAAATATTAAAAAGTGGTATTATGTGTATTATTATTTTTAATTTAGAAGTAAAATATATATATATGGTAGTGAAGTATGTCTAGTTATGTATCGTTTGACATGACCAGTTGGGCCATCCCAATTTTAATATGATGCGCAAAATAATTGAAAATTCTCATGGACACACTTTAAAGTGCCCAAATATCTTTCAATCAAAGAAATTCCCCTGTGCTTCTTGTTCTAAAGGAAAGTTGATTATGAAACCATCAACAATTAAGGTTGAAATTGAATCCCCTGTGTTTCTAGAATGTATACATGGTGATATATGTGAACCAATTCACCCTGCATATGAACCATTTAAATATTATATGGTCTCGATAGATGTTTCTACAAAATGGTGCTTATTATCAACTCATAACACGATTTTTGCGCGATTGTTGGCTCAAGTAATAAGATTAATAGTACAATTTCTAGACTACGCAATAAAGACAACTCGTCTAGATAATGCTAGTAATTTTACATCTCAGGCATTTAATGATTATTACATGTCTATTGGAATAACAGTTGAATATCCAGTTACTCATGTTCATACTCAAAATGATCTAGCATAATAGCAATATTTTTTCTAGTAAGGTTTTAACAATACACATTATTCATAGACATCCAAGGGGTAGTGTTATAAATCCATTGAATAGTGGATTGTCCATTTGGTTTATTCATGAACTACCTAATTCATGTATGTATATTTCCAAGGTGATATGAACTTTTTTGGATAACAATGTATCTACTAGTTTGGACATTTAACATGGTGATCATTGGGGTGATATCTCAACCTATAAATAAAGACATCATTCATCATTGTAAAATACACTTGAATAGAAGAAAAAAATCTTTCCTTCACCTATATTTCTTGTCCTCTTCTCTTTATACTTATATTGTTTTGACTTCTGAGCTTAACTCTATAATAATTGACTATTTTTAATTTTAGAGAATGAATCTGATTAATTCGGAAGAATTATTTTTTGACTTTGCATTACCATCCATTAATAAAAATATCAACTTTCCTCATATTTTCACGTGTCATAACTTATAAAAAAAGTACAAATTTTGCGAATTTGACATAACCTTGTGAATAATTAAAACCAAAGTTATGATCCGATCTATAATAACTTGTGAAAACATAATTTTTCATTCCTAACATGAATTATAAATAAGTTATGTTTCAAAACATTATCCTACTTGTTCAATAGTAAACATCAACCTTATATAATCGGAAAAATTACTTGGATGGATATCTTTTAATAAATGATTACTGATTTTAACGATACTTTTTATTTATTACCATTTATAGTAATACATAACAATACTATATTAAATATACAATATGTATTAAAAGTGAATTATGTATGCAATATATATGTATTATAACTGTTTTATTAAATATATTATGCTTGTTTGGTAAGAAATTAATACATTGTATTATAAGTGTATTAAAATGTGTGATAAATGTATTATCCATCAATAAAACTTGTATTATATGAGTTTTATAAATTGTTCTCTGTAATATGTATTAAAACTGTATTATAAATGTATTAAAAGTGATCAAATGAAGAAAAAAAAATATTGCTATAAATGGTAAATATTTTTTTAATATAGTTTATTTATGTAAGTTTCCCATATAATCCTATTTGTTCAAATCTCCCAAATTTTAGGAATCAAATAGTGGGAATTGGGCCGTCACCTGCATAGCTCATTAACCCGGCCCATAGAATAAAACTGGATATGTTACCATATAACCACCACAAGAAATTTTCATACTTTTTCTTGAAGAAGATGAAGCAAGCTATACTTTCATGGAGTCATTCTCCTCCATTTCTTCCCAAATTATCACCAACCTCCATTTTCCCGAAAACCCAGAAAACCCTTTTAAAGGTTTATGCAACTGTGGAGTCACCTGAAGAGAATCTGCTAACTGCTAAAGAGAGAAGGCAAATGAGAAATGAGAGAAGGGAGAGTAAAACAGGTTACAATTGGAGAGAAGAAGTAGAGGAAAAGCTTATTAAGAAACCCAAGAAGCAATATAAGTCTTGGACTGAAGAGCTTAATCTTGATAACCTTGCTAAATTGGGTCCTCAATGGTGGGTTGTTAGAGTCTCTAGAGTTAATGGTCATGAAACTGCTGAACGTATGGCTCGTGCTCTTGCTAGGAACTTTCCTGAAATTGATTTTCAGGTAATAAAGATTTGTGCTTTATTGTTTGGTTTGATGGTGAAGTACTGAATTTGGTGGTTTTGGTCATTACTTTTAGTTTTGGACTGCATTCGAATTTGTTTTCAATCTAAAAGGTCAAGCTGTATATTTAGTTTCCAATGTTTAATAGGGACCATTAGAGTATAGTTTGCACATAATTTAGCTCCAACAAGCAAACTGGCTTTGTTCAATCATGAAAAGCATTCTTTTTATTAACAGGAATCTGAAGAATGTAAAATGTCCAAGCATTATGAGTTATGGAGGTTCATGAAAATAGGGATGTTATAGGTTTCCAGCAAGAATGCGTGTAGAGTATACAACAACTAAGCCTCTGTCCCAAACAAGTTGGGGTCCGCTATATGAATCCTCACTAATCATATTTTTCCATTCAAGCTCTAACTCATGCGTTCATTATACGATGCGTTTAGAGGACAGTTGTGGAAAAATATAGTTTGGGGGAAGAGAGTAGGAACTAGCAACGCGAGTGAACTATAGGCCTTTGTAGCAGTATTCATTTTTTCTTTGGATAATTGTGGTGCGCGAGCCAGCTTGTGAGCACCTCAGTTAACCCACCCACCATTACCTATAACTTCCAACCAACACAGATACTGGTATCACCTACCAATTTTTTCCCTTTATAACAGTATTCATTTTTATCAGAAGACTAGGGCTTAATAGAAGTTTGCTTCTGAAGCCTTTATAGCAGTATATGTAGTTGCAGAGCTTTCATAATTTCCAGTTTCCATGGAACTTCCAGATATTTTCTGTTGTATCAGAATGGAAGCCATGGACCTGAAGATAACCATATCATAAATTATAAACAGGCGTCTATCAGTTTTTCTATTGCTGTAGAAATTCTCTGAAGAAAATTTTGCCCCATTACTCGTCTCAGTTTCCACTATTGATTTTCTTTGCTTGAAATCATAGTCTTTGTTTTGTTTTTGTGTGTGTGTGTGGTGGTGGTGCCCGGCCCCCCCCCCGAGTGTTCAGTTTGCTTGAAATCATGGTTGATTCTGCTCCAACCAATGAGGGCTTCCCTATAAGTTAATTTTAGGACAATTGGAGGTTGGATTACCTCAAACTGCAAGGGTATAAAGTGTATTTAACTAATGTAGGATTTGATTTTTCAATCTTTTTTTAGTTTTGACTGACTGTAAAAGTTTCTGCAGGTATACATTCCATCTGTACAGGTCAAACGGAAATTAAAAAATGGAACACTTTCAATTAAGCCGAAACCCCTTTTCCCAGGATGTGTGTTTCTGAGATGTGTACTGAACAAGGAAATACATGATTTCATTCGAGAATGTACTGGAATTGGAGGCTTTGTTGGATCAAAGGTTGGAAATACGTAAGCATTCATTGTTGTCCCTATCACAAGTCACAAGTTTATAAGTATTACTTCTTATCATCTATGGTGGACAGAATTACCCAATATCTGTGTTGGTGGGAGGTAGCAGGTATCCTTAGAAATAGCCGAGGTGTGTGCAAGTTGGCCTGGACACCATGGTTATAAAGAAAGTTTACAAGTTTTACTCAGTCAAGAAAGAGGAGGTCTTTGATTTGTTTGATATGTCAATGCAATTTCCTTTGACCTCTGGGAACTCTGTCTTTTATACAAACAAAGACCCATGGTGTATGTGTCTGACCCAATGGAACATATGTCAATTAAAATATTAACATAAAATGAGTGGAAAAATATCCTAAGCTAACTTGGCCTAAGATTGGAATTTTTTATTTAAAAATCACTTGCACTCTAATTGTGTAGCTTATAAAATGTGTTGGCCTAAGATCAGAAATTTTTACTTAAAAATCACTCCCAATCTAATTTTGTGTAGCTTGTCAATGTGTTTATTCAGTCAGCTACCATAAGGTCTTTCTGCGAGATTAGTGATGAATGCTATTTCTGCTTGACAAAATTTCAGAATACTTAACAGATTTTATGCAAATAGGTCACATGAATTTTGCAAGGATATCTAATTACTGGCTGCCTTTGGTTGATATCTACCATTTGGTCTCCCTTGATATGACTTTTATGTTACTTGTGTCTACATACCCATTTTATTAATTAAAGGGCTAACTTACAACATACCCGAGGTCATTTTTGATTTTTCTCAGTTGCTAAAAGTGTAGAACATTTGCAGAAAACGGCAGATCAATAAACCCAGACCTGTAGATGAGGATGACCTGGAGGCCATATTCAAACAAGCGAAGGAAGAGCAAGAGAAAGCTGATCAAGCTTTTGAAGAAGAGGAACAAGGAGAAGAAGGTTTAGATTCCAAGCTGACAAAAAACTCTAGTATAGCTCCCCTTGATGACAAAGTTGCGCCCAAAAAACGAGGAAGGCAATCTAAAAAATCTTCAGATCTGCTTGCAGTTGATGCGTTGAGAGGATCAGATGATAAATCTTTAATACCAGGGTCAACTATTGAAGTTGTGTCCGGAGCCTTTGCAGGATTTTCAGGGATTCTCAAGAAGGTTGATAGCAAGGCAGGATTGGTATGCCTAGAACACTATCCTTGTGTTATTTCGGGGTAGGGGAGAGTGGGCAAGGGAAAACATAGTTATAAATATCCTGGAGCTCAGCCAAAAAAGGAGAAAAATTTGAGTTATTAACAGCTTATGTCTTCAATTGTTCCTAACACCACGCTCCCCCGCCCTCTTGGGCCTCTTCCACCCTTGCATGCAAAAAAGATAATATATTTAATAGAGAACATTTTCAAATTGGTTATCTCCTGTAAGTTATCTCATGTACAGTTTGAAAGCTTATTGGTGCTAATTGCTCTCGCTACACTGTATCTTCCATTTTCTGTATGAGACTGTTCTTCTGTTACTTCACCCAAGCCAACTGAAAAAGCAAAGTTTGTTCTTGACATTGAATGTGGAATTTTTCTTGCAGGCAACTGTTGGATTTTCTCTGTTTGGCAAGGAGACTCTAGCTGATATAGATGTCAAAGAAATTGTAACAGAGGTTGGCTGACCTGTTTAGGCTGTGGGTACTTTTTTGTCTGAGATGGTAAGTCTTGCACTGAGTGATCACTATTTTAAAAAATATTGGTGTCCTCACTCAAGGTTCACATTGTATGTATGTAGAAGATGCATCTGCTCACTGAAATAAGATGTGATGTCTTACCAGGATAATGGTGTACCTAGGGAATACCAGGCTAGTTTAAAATAAGTAGTTGTTATCCTAGTGTTCGCGTGATTTCTTCTTTTCTAATTCTTCTCCAAACATTCTTTCTGCCCCATCTGATATATTTTACACTGTCTGCTTTAATATTTCAAATTCATGGCGTCCTTCATCATTTGATAAAATAGCCATGTGCCAAAAAGATTGGCTGGCAGTCTTTCTTGGGCCAAAGAATACAATGTGCGATGGAGATTATATGTTGAGTCCAAGGCTAATAATTTATTGACATGAATGACAAATATATGAACAAAGAAAAATAGAAAATAATTACGATAAAGTGATTAGTGTCGTCTATTCAGAAGAGGTTCATTGGCAAGGAAAGTATGTATTAACCTTGATGACGACACTAAAGTGCACCTTAAGCAAGGCGAAGCGCTCAACATGTTTTGAGCCTCGCTTCAGGGCTTAAGCACACCTATGATAACACTGATTTTATGTGATCCAGAAGCAGGACAAGTTAGCTTTATAAGGATGATCTTACTCATTTTTGAGGTTATTTCGGGTTAAGTGTCAATTGGAGGAGGATCAATATTTTCCCTATTAAAGAAGTGGTCCAAATGGAGGAGCTGGCTGGGATTTTGGGGTGCAAGATTGAATAGCTTCCCACAACCTACTTAGTCATGCCTCTGGGCAACAAGCACTAGGAGTTAGTTATCTAGGTAGATTATAGAGAAGACAGACATGGAACTCTCAAAGTGGAAGTAGGAATTAGGTTGTTTTTGATAAATGCAGTATTAGATTCCTTACATACTTGTGTGATGTCTATGTTTCCTATTCCAGTTGGGCTGGTAGATAAACTTGACAAGCTCAGAAGGGACTTTCTATGGAATGGAAATAAGGAGGATAAGGGTTTTCATTTTGTGAAATGGGATGATTTCAACTTGATAAGAATCAGGGGGTGTTGGTATCAGAAATCTGAAATTACACAATAGTTGTCTATTGATGAAGTGGTTATGGAAGGAGGTGATCATGAACAAATATGGACAGACAAGCCGATGGTGCACTGATGAAATGGCCAATACTTATAATGTATCAGTTTGGAGGACGATCAGGAATTTATGGTCTAGTCTTAACAAACATGTTGTTTATAAGGTGGGTGATGGCACAAAGACTATGTTCGGGAAGGAATCCTGGAATGGGCAAGTGCCTTTGATGACTATTATCCCTGATTTATTTGCCATATGCAGCAACCCTGAAGCGTTTCGCCACTGTGGCAGACTCTTGGACTCTGCAAGGGTGGAATATATGCTTCTAAAGGAACCTAAATGACTGGAAAATTGATAGGGGTGGTTGGTCTGTTGAAGGAAGTTGATAAGTTAAGAGGCACTTCCCCAGCCCCAAATGCAATCAAGTAGAAACATAACAATGATGGGAGGTTCTCTATTTAACAGAGTGTATAAATTGGAAGTTTTGGGGCAACCAGGAGACAGAACAGGTCCATGGACAAAGGTATGGAAATGTCTTGTGCCATCCAAAATCAAGTGCTTCACTTGGTTAGTGACCAGAAGAGCCTGCTTCACTGTTATGAGGCTGCAGAGACCAGCAGTCATTTGTTTCTGCATTGTAAAGTGATAGTCCATCAATGGTCACTTTTCTTCAGCCTCGCAGGTAACAATTGGACAAAGTCAGAACGCACATCAGATCTTCTAAGCTGCTGGATCAGGAGAGGAAGTAGCAAGTCCCAGAAGAGATGGTGGAGAGTAGTTCCATCATGTATTTGGTGGACTGTGTGGAAGGAAAGAAATGGGAGGTGTTTTGAGGATAGATTTAATACTTTGCAGAAAATTAAGTGGAATTGTATTGTAAATTTTCATTTTTGGTGTAAAGAAGCAATTGTAGAGGATGCAATCTTCTAGGCTTTCTATAATTAGTCCTTGGTTCATAGCTCTCTATTGATAGCTTTCTGGAGGTCTGTATGTTGAGAAATACAACTTACCAGTTTTTCTTAGAAAAAGAGATGAATCTCTATGGAAAAATGACACGTACAAGCTGGTTGAACTTCCAAATGGTAAAATAAATAGTAGACCCACCAAAAAACTACTTATAAGAGTATAACAGTCCTCCGATGTTTCTTTAGAGCTCTCTAACTTTTGAAGATTTCTCCATCTTGATATTTCTTTCCGAACCCCAATTTCCTCTACCTGTTCTTTAGTGCAGTATATTTACTTATCTTCCATCATAAATGTTTTGTTGTTTCATGATGATTTCTATTGCATTACTACAATTGAATTTGACTTCAGGGACAAGCAAAATATTATGATGTGTCAAAAACAGTAGGCAGCGTGATATTAGTGCAAAGGTCTGCAAGGGATTAAAGCTAAGCCATGGATTAAGCTGATTGATTCCAGAGTTAACTTGGGTATCAAACTGCTGCAATTTTGATGAGTGTACTGTTGCTGAAGAATGAACATTCGGGTGCAGATCAAACGTCCGTGTGAAGCTATTTGAAGTTATACATGAATCTGTCAAATAACACAAGGAAAAGCGAATGAGAAATCTTCTTCACAGCTTCCAAAAATGGGAGTTATTATCTTGTATTATTTTTCCTTGTGGATGAACAAAATAGTGTTTTTCCAGGATTTCTGTAGACTGAATCTGAAGCCTGTCAATCTGTTATGATATTAGTCGCAAGTTCTGGGAATTTAATCCATCATCCGAAGTATGGGACTACTTGAACCGTGTTTATATAGCTTTTTCCCTCGTAACTCAATATATCCTTCAGTTCATATCAACTGGTATCAGAATCGTCTACGGTTGTGTAGTGTTGTGGATTGTTATGATCCTAATTGCAAGGTATGTTCTGATCTCAAGTTAGAAGTATGGAATTTAATGCAGGGTTTATATAGCAAAGTATGTTTTGATCTCAAGTGTGACACAATTGTAATTGTGTTCCAAGATTCAATAAATCTGAAAAAAGTTGGTTTAATCATACCTCTCTGAAGATGTTCTTGGTTACTGATTGATCAGTGTTGGGGAAATTTTATGTTCAAGTTATATTACAGTCAATTCTGGTTTAACTAAGTTCCAATAAAGAACAAAGGAACAATATCAAACTTCATATTCTATGTACAAATATATGAAGTTAAGAAGGGTAAAACTAATATTTGACTTACTTTGAATCAGAAAAACTTACCTGCACTTGATGTTTATATTGGAATATATCTTACTTTACCATGGTTAGCAATGAAACTGAAGTTAGAATAAGAATCAACTAACTATGTTTAACTATATTTATTGAGTTGGTTTCTTAAATATTGTTTTCTTTTTCTTACTGATTTTTATATGTTTCACTTGAGCTAAGGATCTATCGAAAATAATATCTCTATCTTCATAAGGTAGCGATAAAGTTGTGTATACACTATCCTCCTTAGATTTTATCTATGAGATTATATTGAGTATGTTGTTATTATAAAGTTTGATTGAAGTTTGTAAAAAGTAATTCATTTTTTCATCTCAAAGGTAGTGTCATTGCCTTGTTAGTGGAGTTTTGTGATTGACCAAAAGAATGGGGGAAAGCAAAAGTAAGGATAAGAAGTGGCACCACTTTATAATTTTAGGGCACGGTAGTATTTTTAAGGGAATTTTACACAAATCTCACGGTGTTAAGAGCTTATTACATTTTATTCTTACTATTTTTCAAATTACAAAAATCCTTTAAATTTGATGGAATTCGGATAGATCTCAAAACGTTCTGATACATCGCGTCCCGGTTTCGGATATATCCCTCAATGTTCTGATACATTACCTCTCGGATTTGAATACATCACTCAACGTTCCAATATATTGCGTATGTCCCGATATATCGCGTAAAGTAATGTATCTGAGAATATAAGAGAGTAGAAATTTTTGTAATTTTTTTATATAAAATATAGTGAAATAAGTTATGTATTTAGATAATTTTTCCTATTTTTTTGAAGTATAACCAAAAAGGGCTACTGCTGGTCCACTCTCCATCTGTTTAAAAAACAATTAATAGGCCACCTATGATTTGTCCATATCATGAAATTTCAAAGTTCACATAAAAGTTTTTGCTTTTCAATATTCTATTTAAATTTTTCATCCACTAAAAATCTAGCCAATCCTTTTGTTACTTGTAATGAAAAAAGAGTTAAAAAGGATTATCAAGTCTAATGAGAGAACTTAACCATCAAAAGTTGTGATGAAATGTCACGACCCAGATCGTCGTGATTGACACCCACACTAACTCTCCGGTGGGAGAACCATTCTACGACCCGACTAAGCAACTTAACCAAAAACTAAGCATTTAAAGATACGGAAGCAGGTTTAAATGACTAAGAAATACAGAGTTTCCATAAACTCCGGAAGTTCAACAAAAACAACTAACAAACTATTGCGGAAATTAACCCCCTAGAACTGAAAGTCATTGTACCAAAACTACTAACCAACAAGTCTAAGAGAATGGGTCCAAACTCAAAACTAAACATACGAGTAATTCTAATTAGAAAGTCTGAGTCCGAAAAGAATGGACTAAACAATAGAGGACCCATGACAGCCTGAAATAACTGGCTCACCCTTGAATCCGGTCTCGATCACTGATCTCCTAGCTGAGGTCTATCAGTAGCCGCCTGAAGATGCCCCGTACTCAACAAAGAACGAGCAAGTGCAGTATCAGTACACAAATCACAGTGTACTGGTAGGATCACGCGGCTATTCCAGTAAGCGAAACATAGGCAAGCAATCACAGCACAATAAGCACACATATCCAGAATACATAGACCAGTTATCATTTTAAGAGCAACATACAGTTCCCAATATCAACGACAATAGACATGAATGTAATAATCACAATGGTCCTCTCATGGAACCCACACCCAAACTGTTAGTGTGTCGGAACATGACACCCGATCCAATATATGTGTCGGAACGTGACACCCGATCCAATATATGTGTCGGAACGTGACATCCGATCCAATATATGTGTTGGAACGTGACACCCGATCCAATATATGTGTCGGAACGTGACACCCGATCCAATCAGCACAACCACAATCACAATCACACCCATAATGAACATTACTAATAATCATACAATCAAGTATTAGGTTCATGGCATGCAATCGTTCACACATCTCATTTTCATTGGATTTGATTTGCATTTCCCTATTCACATACATGCATACATACAATGAAGCAATTAACAGGCATATATCACACAAACAGGAAATCAAACCATCACCTACCTCGAAACCAAGCTTGAATCCTCCTAAGACACTTGAGCCTTCCCTTTCTGGATTCATTCAACTTGTTCTTGGTCTAAAAACAATCAATTAACGCAAGGATCAATAAACAAGACCTAATTTACCCGGATAATAATCAATCTATCTATCCAGGGCCAAACCCAAGATCCTAATGTTCAATTAGGGTTTTTCCCACCATTAACTTCAGGTCAAAACCCTCTCCCAATGATAATTACCCAAAAATCTAAGTTCTACGGATCGAAAAATGGATTAGGGGAGTAATAATCTTACCTTTAGCGCTAGAAGTGGTGGAAAACTGTCAAGAACTTGCCATGGGCCGTCTCTTAGCTCTCAAGAACGAAGGTTTGCAGAAAATAACGTTTTGAGGTTTTTTTCCGATTTAAGTCGCGACTGTCCCGCCACAGTGGCCCCGTCCTGGCGGAACTAACCCTACCCCGACGGCTTGCACGGAGACAGAAAGTCAGAATTTGAGTTTCAAACTCCCATTTCACAACACACCTTCAACCCTTGACATTCAAAAGCTACCTGATCACGCTAAGATCAGTTTCAGGAGTTCTACTCGCCCGAATTCGATTCTGTAAAGCCGTACGGGCTCTCTAACGTCTTGGCTATCCACTCATGTGATCAAATTCATAATTAACTCTCTTATTCATTACCAGATTTCCCTAGACCTCACCTGACTCAGATTTCGTCCAAATCTGGACTAGGCTAGAAATTCTCAAGTCACTACTTAAAACTTTTTTGGCCCAATTTCTTTCCCCATTAGCTTTTCCATAACGACGGAAACAAGTCGTTACATGAAATAACAAGTAACTTTGAATACGAAATCGTTTTGTGATGAAATAACAAGTAACTTTTACCTTTCAAAGTGAGATTTCTTGGTGCAAAGTCAATTTAATCAGGTCTTAAAATGAATATCGAATACCTTTATGAAAAAAGGTACAATTCTAGTCCTAGATGGACAAAGTTTAAGCTAGAAATACTAACTTGTTGAGGTTAAGATTTAGCCTTATTTAGCATAATATTTTAGGTTTAATGTTCTCTAGAAATGTTTGTCTTGTCATAAACTTATATATCTAGAGATTATGTGGCGCTCTAATATAATATATAATAGAGAAACTACTAAATAACTTATAATATTGGTTTGAGAGGAGCAAGATAGAGGTACGAGAAACTCTCTTCGTTTGTTTCAACAGAAGAAAGTTAAAACAAAGTAGAAAAAGCATAATGCAAGCTTATAAACAAACAAATATATAAGAACTTATATAACCAGTGACAATTTAATTGAGATTGAAATATAGTTAATTTGTCATTAGAAAAAGATGGAAGAAATACATTGTAGTAGTACTAGAAGAAGTTGTATCACTACAAGAAAACAAGGATTAGCAACACATAAAATTCAATAACTAAACAATAAAAATCTCATGTTAATCCATTTAGCTACAGATAGCGATGTATTATAAGAAAATACAATTGACTGAGATCTATTTAACGACGAATTAGCTGGGAATTACTGACAAATTTAGTTGGTAATTCCATGTTTATAATAGTGTATATAGGATAGGAGTGGTTGGTTTTTATCATTTTTCATAAGAGTAGCAAGAGAAAGAGACAACTTAACTAGTGCTAGCTCATGTGTTTAACTAACCACACTGCTAGCCTAAAAGTAGGTTATCCCATTTGATACATACAATTTATTGTTCTTTTTCCATCCCCACTTTTGTTACTTTGTTTTGGTAAATTAATACAAGTACAAAAGTATACTAATATTTTTTCTTTCACCCGGTGTTCGATATCCATATTAGAGCCCGAATAAATCTGGATTAGCGTCGGAAAGTCCTATATTGAGGGGTAAAGTGCTCCCTAATACTCAAGTGGACTCGAATCCATCCGAGACCTCTGGTTAAGGATGAAGAAGTACTTAATTACCACTCCACCACAACCCTCGTTGGTAAGTATACTACAATTTCTATGCAATGACATCATTTATGCCAAACTATAGTTGTATATTTATGCTCATGTATGATGAGGAGCTCACCTTATATTAAGATAGTTTATATTGTAGAAAGTATTAATTTCACCTACAATCAAACCTTACAACTTTTGATGTGATAATTAGAGCTTTTGGGTAATTTAATCCTTGTTGACAACTTAGGCAAATATTTATTGTGTATTTTAGTGAGAGGCTAGCTTGTAATCTATGATTCACGCGAACTTAGTAGTTTTTGTTTAAATTTTGTATAATATTTATAGATATTTGATGATGAACCTAATTGTTAGCTTACGAGGTCGTTGTAGGTAATCGTAAACTTCAATCCTAAATCCAAATCTGTGTTTGGCAAGTCCAAAAAGGATGGAACTAAAATCTTAACAAGGAGTATACATTATTACTAATAACTTTTTTTAGAAAAACGATTAAGATACAAAATCAATAGGTGAAGTCAAGGGTTCAAGCCATGCCGGATGTAAACGGTATATATAAACATCGAGTACGAATAAATTTTTACCTCCTTTAAAATACGGAATCAATAGGTTTTTGTTCCTTTTATAGAAAGCTCAATTACAATTATAGGATGGATAAAATCCAGTCACGCCCGATATTCACATCACATGATCGTAAAATACGACATGTATCTCTTTTTATTGTATGTATGTGTTCATATGATCTCTAATCTTGTTAAACAAGAACCTCAAAGAGTTGAACAACACAATATTTTAACTGAATCTCCTACTACCTCCACTGTTAATAAATGGCGACAAAACACTCAAATTCTGAACCTTTGCCTGCTTTACTATGGTGAATTGCGTGAATCGTCTCATTTGAAAAACTTTTTTTCTTTTTTAACATTTGATTCACAATGATATACAAATGATTAACAATTGGCCATATTGGAGAAGTCAAAAAAACAATATCTAAGTAAAAATTAAATGGGTTGAAAAAACTATAACCCAAGTTGTTTTTTTCCCAATAATAATTATAACTTATAAGATGGGCAATGGTAACAACAGTAGACATAAATAAAGAAAGTGACATTACATAGTGGATCATGTGAACCTAAGATAATGTTTTCATGTAATGCCAATGTGAAGTTATTAGGACAACTGGACAACAAAAGGAATTTATTTTTGGATGCTTTCTGTAAAAAGAGAAAAAAAAATTAAGATAAATATTGCTAAAAGTGAAAGTAAATACTAGTACTGTCTACTGCTTGTCCGAGTAGGCGTTTGACTATAAAATTTTGAAGTTCAATTACAAATTGAATTTCAGAAAATAATAACCATTTTATGTCTAAATGTTTTTTTAAGAAAAAAGTGAAAACTATTCAAGGCGATATGAGCACTTGATCTTGAAAATGATGAAATATTTTACTCTCTTTAACAAGCTGATTCGACGTAAATTTAAATTAATATCGATGCACACGATATATATATATATGTCCGAGTGAGATATTATAGATTTGACTACACTTGTGGTTGATAGTTATACCCAATGACTTATAAAAGAAATATGAATAATTTTGATCTTTTGATTTTGTTTGCCTATGGACTAACTTTTCATATCAAAAGTCAACTTATATATAAAACAAAACTTGTTAAATTTGAAATTTAATCCATAACACAAACGAGATAAAAAATTATCCAAGACCATCTATAAAAAAATCGTTCTTGAAAATTACCCTTTACATCAAAAACCAAATTGGCGGACGAGAGGGAATGATTAGTGGCGGAGTTAGAAATTTAATAAAAATTATGTAATTTTTTTTTTTAATTGTATTAAGAATATGTAAATATTAAATTTACACTTATAATACCTAATATTTAACCTTTATATATTACATAATTTTTTTGATAAAAAATATATACCTAACCACCCTTCGACTAAGTTGGCTCCGCCCTTGGGAGTGACCCACAATCACAAGGCTTTTTGTTATTTCTAGATTAGACCAATGGTAGAGGGACCCAAAGAGACCTCCACTTATTGTCCCATTAACAATTTTGTGACCCTTTTTCTATAATAACTAACGTGTTATTACATACACCCAAAAGAAGACAAATAATTGTAATTGTCGTTTAATATTTACATTTGTAGTATTTAATTCGATCGGTTGCGTATTAATTAATATATAATTGATTAATTTGAGGTTATCGATAAAATATTATTGAAAATACTTTTTTGGGTCTATATGGAGTAAATATTTATAATCAAAGGTTTATATATTTGATTCTTTAAGAAAGATATTATTAATAGCTATGAGCATTTGATCAAATTACTCTATTTCCTTTTAAAACATCAAAAAAATTGAGAAATATTCGATTTAGATAAGTTGATTTTTTTATGTAATAATAAAAAATCATACTAACAGGTACTTCTTTCGTTTCAATTTGTCTGACCTATTACATTCCCCCTTTTTTTGGAGATAAGTGAATTTCTTAAGGGTGTATGTTCAAGTTAAAAAAAACTCATATACAAATGGACCACATGGAGTAACTATCAGCGACATAGACATAGTCATATTTAAGATTTAAATTTATGATATTAAAAGTTTCTAAACTCAAAATACATTTAATTTTTTTCAATTAAAAACATATTATTTGTATCTATTTACTATAGTTATAACATATATACACATAATCTAAATCGAAACTAGTGATTCAATTAAACTTGCTCGATATAAATTTATACTATACATGTACATCCGCCCCTGGTCAAAGGGGTTGTAGGATTTACATATCGTAACACGTAAGGCACCTTAAATGCATAGTATAATTTCATGCATTTATATTGCAATATATAGAGTTGATCGATTGGGTAGTTGAGTTATCACATCAAAATAAATAAATTGTCTCTCATGGTTTGTCAATAAATAATGTCACATGAACAACGTAACTCTTATATATAATTACAAAGAATCTAATTTATTATGGTACGTACAAATGTAATGAATTATTGTACTACATAAACTTGTCAACCTGCTACAAATTGAGTGCTAGTAATTAATAATGTACGTAAAGTTTCTAGAGAATTTAGAATGTAAACAGTAAGTTAATAATCTATATAACTTTTTCATATTCGATTGGTTAATATGTTTTGAAATATATATATATATTCTTTAGAAAAATAAGTCTTCTCTTCTCACTCTGCCGTCTATCCAACCCCACACTCATAGTATTTGTGCCTAGACAAGGCTCGAATAGTAATCACCCTCACCTTTAACCCAAAAATTATGGGATCGAATCATCAAAGAAAAAAAAACGAAAAGACGAGAGCTCCTAGAGGTGTAAATAAAAATATATAATTTTTGTGCCAGAATTATATATAAAAGCTAGCTCTTGAGACAATACTTTATGCTTAATTACTTACGAAATATCTGGAACTAAGTAAGAAAATCACTTATTTATAAATAATTATTTTCATGAATTAACGAAAATGTGTAAAAACTCTATTTTAACATTTTATAAATAAAAAATTCGTAAAAATAAAAAATAAAATTCATAATGAAAAAATTTATATAAAAATATATATTCCATGATGACAAGGAGTTGTGACATGAAGAAAACCACAAAAATGAGCTGAAGCCAAAGCGAAGTTCGTTAAATATCGACAGTCAATCGTCTCTTTCACGGCAGAGGTCCACTTTGCTTAGCTGTCTACTCTCACCGTCGCCGCTACCACGGGCTCAATATATGTTAATTTTTATCTTAATTTAGGTAATATAGATAAAATTTTAAGGATCGATCAAATTTTAATATGATTTATAGATATTTAAAATTGTTAATAATAGCCATTTCTAATATTTTTTGTATAATTTTTAAATAATACTATATGTTCTAATTTATGTGATACTAATAAAATTTCGAAAGTTAATTGAACTTTTTTTTATGTTTTTTAAAAAAATAAAATATTTCAAGTTGTTAATTATATGTATCAATACTTTTTACTTCGTTTCGAAATAATACAAGTTACTTCTTCTGTTCTATTTTATGTGACATCGATAGAATTTCAAGACTCAATCGAAATTTTTACATGTCTTTTAGATATTTTAAATTGTTAATTATCGTAATTTATAGTATTTTTTACGCCATAATTTTTACACATATAAAAAATTAAAACAGTGAAATTATAATTTTTTTTACCAAAATACCCTTGAAGTACCCAAATAAACATGTTGACCTGCTGCCTTTAAGTAGTAGATATATGATTTAAGTTAGATATAATACATAAATATGTCTTTTGGTCTGATTTTATCTCAATCAACATTTATGTCATTCAATTTTGTATATTCATAAATAGATACTTAAACTTTATAGAACAAGTAATACACATATTCTATGATAGTTATGTGATTTTGATGTTATAAAAATAAGTTTTTATAATAAATATATTGCATGGTATTATATACTATATAGTCCAAATATGTATAGAAATAGACCGTTGTTGTGTATAGATGAAGGAGAAGACAAGGCATGCTCACATATACTATAGTATTTATTTTTTGGGTCAGAAAAGAAAAAGGTTTATACAAAGTTGGCACAGTCCACAATACAGTAAAACACTTTTGGCCAACATAAAAACGAAAAGAATCTCTTGCTTTTTAGCCACCCAAAAACCTTCTTCTTTTTTTTACCTCAAAAAATAAATTATTTACTTAAAAAGCTTCAACTCATTAATTAACACAAGTACACAACCTCTCAAGTAAAACAAAAAAAAAAAACAAAGTTTCACTCTCTCTGTTTTATAATAAGTGATATTTTTTCGTTTCAACATACCTCCATAAAATAGTAATAAAGTCTGCATACATTTTATTATCTTTCATTAGTATGTTATAGTTGTTTAAAAAAAATTATTCACCCTTAAAAAGTAAAGAGTAATTTTACTAACTTATCTTTAATCAAATGCCTTGAGAAAAAGTATTTCTTAGTTATGTAAAATTTTATTTATTAAAATTAGGGTGAAATTGAAAGAACAAAAATATTTTATTAATTTTATAAAATACCACTTATTTTAAAACAAAAATGAAAGACTAAAAACATCTGTGAAACATAAGAAATATAAATTAGTGGATGTAAAAATATTTATCAAATACCTTCTTAATTTATCAATCCTTTATATCTTAGACTAGTTTTAGAGGTTAAGTTAGACTCAAGATTTTTTTTCTTACATTTCAACATTTGTTTGACTGTAAATGATTTTATTAAGAGTAAAACTAAATTATTTCTAAATGTAGAAGTATTATATTTTCTTAAAACTAACTTAAAAGAAAAGTGTGTCAAATAAATTGAACATAAATAATATAAGATAATTATAAGTAAATTTTTTAATAAATTTCTTATATATTTTTTAAACACAATAAAAATAATGTAGAAGTATAAAACTTGTGACCTCTTGGTATTTCAGTGCCAGCTATGTTTCTAATTCTATGGCTGTAAAGTATGTGGTTCTTTTTAGCAATTCCATATTTACTCAAATCACCCTTGTACTTTGTTTTTTGTAATTTTACTACCTCTTTTTCTGTGTTTTTGTTTGCACTAGTTAAACATACCTTCATATCTTTTTTGCAATCATTGTGTTTATGATATTTTATAAAAATCATAATGCTTAGAAGGAAAAAAGTTTATATAGACAAAATAGATGCTTGTGTCAAAAACTAATAATTTTAAATTGATTTACTTAAATCCAATTAGTGTTTTGTGGGTCATCTAATTCTCTTGTATTGCACAAATCATACACTCTAAATTCTAATATATGGAGAAAAAAAATGAAGGCCAAAATATATGTTTTCCTTTTAACATCTCACTTAGAACTTAAACTCAAAGTGTCGGATGATTTTTATCCATTTAGTTTGGCTATAAAACTCAAAATTTACCTTGATTATCTTATGAAGTTCTACGTAATTTATTGATTAAATGTTATAAAGACAAACTGCTCTACATTCGAGCACACCATAATGACCGCAAATCGATCTTCTTCCAATTGCAGGATGAAATTCAAGCAAATAATTGCTAACGTTGAAATAACTAGTTCATCAATAAGCTCAATTCTTCCATTACATAAGGGGCAAACGTGCACATTATTATATATATAAAAAATATTTGGATTTACCCAAAAAAATAGGGATAGGCTTGCATATATAATTACTAGAAAATGGAAAATTAGCAATGAAAGAAATTTCATAGCTAAACAACAAAATTCTTATACTAATTTCATTTCGTTATGATTTTATTTATGAGATTATACCTGATATTGTTGGGTGACAAACAAAGTAAAATTGTCACAACATAGGAGGACTAGATATGACAATATGAGAAAAAAGGAGGACACTTATCATAAAGAATCTCATTTTATATTCCCTCAAATAAGCAACCACTTGAAAGAAAGTGTATCAGTATAGTTGCAGAAAAGAGTAAAAACTTGTTCAATTTTCACAACCTTCAAAGCTAAATCCACCACTCCCCATCACCCACCCCCACCACCACCCCCATCACTCACCAACCTCTCTTACCCATTTCCCCAAGCAATTCCCTTCTCCTCCTTTCTCAATACTCATCTCAAACCCTAGAAATTCTTTAAGATAAATACCTCAAAATCATATAAAAATTTCATCTTTCTTGAATTTCTCTACATGGGTTCATTCAAGAAGAAATCTTGGTAAGTCCCAGCTGAAAAAAGAATACAAAGTTTACAGCTTTTCTAGCTCAAGTTAAGCCAAGATCAAGAATGGGTACTTTGTCAGCTTCCAGGTACCTTATGGTGTTATTTATCTTCTGTTTTTACTTCAGAACTATCCAATCTGAGGAAAAAATGTCATTTGGTTTTGGGGATTTTGGTAAAGATTCAAACTTTGAGTCTCAGATTGCACTTTTTGGTGATGCTAAGGTTGTTAATGGTGGTATACAAATGAGTGGTTCAATGAGTTTTAGTGCTGGGAGAATCTTGAACAAGAAACCCTTTAAGCTAATTGAAGGAAATCCAAGAAAAATGGTGTCTTTTTCATTGCATTTTGTGTTTTCATTGTCAAGAGAAAATGGGGATGGATTTGCTTTTGTGATGGTACCTATTGGTTATCCTTTTGATGTATTTGATGGTGGCTCATTTGGGCTATTGGGTGATAGAAAAATGAAGTTTCTTGCTGTAGAATTTGATACATTTATGGATGAGAAATATGGTGATGTGAATGAAAACCATGTTGGTGTTGATTTAAGCAGCTTTGTATCTGTGAAAGTGAGTAATGTTAGTTCTGTTAAATTGGGGCTAATGAATAGTGGTGAAAAGATGCAATCTTGGATTGATTATGAAGCAAGTTCAAAGAGATTAGAAATCAGGTTAAACAAATTAGGTGACATTAAGCCAGTTGATACATTGCTTTCTTGCCCTATTGACATGTCACAGATGTGGAAAGAAGATGAATTGTTTGTGGGGTTAAGTTCTTCAAGTGGGAATTCCACTCAGAAATGCAATATCTATTCATGGAGCTTTAACACAAGGACTGTACCTCATTGGATGCACTCAGAGCCATTAGATCCACAAGCATTTGTTGAGAAAAAAGAAGAAATGAAAGCACACAGCAGAAGTGATTGTGCTTTGAGGATTCTTGGTGCATTGCTTTTGGTTACTGGATGTGGAGCATTAGGGGCATTACTTCTTGTGATTGTGTGGACTGTGTTAGGGAGTAGAAGGCCAGTGGCACCAGAGGATCATCCTGCAGTAATGGAACTTCATAAGAAGGAATTTGACGAGTACAAAAAGTTCATAGTAGTTGTAGATAAAGCTATGGAAGATGGTAAGGTTAAGAATTAGGTAAACTTGATTGAAGTGGGAATTTAGTTTTGTTGGTTATGTAAATCATCTTTGTTAAGTTTTGTGCTTTTTGTTCTTGTTCTGTTGTGTAGCTGTAATTTAATGATTTACTATCCAAAGTGTAATTCTGCTAACTAATTGCTCAATGGTATGGTCATTAAAATACAGCTTCAGATTGGTAGACACAAGTGTTGTTAGTTCATAATTTTTTCAAGGTCTATTGATTTTGGTGTTTTCAAATTTCTATGTATTTTTTTTCTTTCTAGTTTCTATCGTCTTCAAATCATGAGTTCCCATCTTTGTATTTTTTTTTAACATCGGTTTTATCCACAATTTAGTGTATTGAATGTCAAGTTCCACTATGTTTAGTAGGGTGGATCAAAATTGCATCAATATTATAAACATGCTGGATTACTACGATTTCAAGTGAAAGAACAAGAATGACACTATCGAGTCATTTGAAGGATATTTATAAGTTAAATGAGCCTGCTAAAGTTTGTAACTTTTGAAGAGCCTTACATCGAGGGCTGAGTGATCTCTGTATTAGGTTACCTCTTGAACTAACTTTTGAAATAGGATTAAATTCAAGATCCATTTCTTTAAAACACGTACATCAGTTTGTATATAACATTTCATACATATAAAAAAAAAGACCATTTTTTATGCCTCAGTTTCATACTACAAATAGTTAAATATTCAAAATGGTGAACATACCATATTATATATCCATTTCATACAGTACATAATGAAATCTTCTACTACAAATGAAAAACAGTAAATTGATCAAAAATAATTAGATTTTTCGTCTGTATCCTTCGTCAAATAATTCATGATCTTCTTTTTCTTACAAAAACATGAGATTTCAACCATGTCAGTTCTTAAAAAATAATCGTTCATAATCTTATAGACTTCGATGTTTTTCCTGGCCTTCTTTTCTTCTCATCTATCCCATCCTTTTTCGAAAGATTCTTTCCAACCTTTTGATTTCTTCTCAGCGCTAGAATCCATGAAATATATTAGAGAGTGAAAATTTTAGAGATAGTTATATATATATACATGTTGAAATAACAAAAAAAATAAAATTTAAATTGTATACCCAAGTGAAAAAGGTGTCCTTGTGGTGATTGACCTGCCGTTGTTGTTGGTAACATCCTCCAAGCAAAGAAGAATTCAACTTATCAACTGAAAAAAGATAATTATATATACGCATTGGAGGTGAAAAAGAATCAGACATGGTGAATTAAGAATTTACGAGTTTGATTAAAATCAAAATAAACAAACAAAATCTTATAGATTAGAAGTGTAGAAGAAAATGTGAAGAATGAGGTGAGATACAAAGAGGCAAATCACAAACCTTTATATAAGAAAAAAATTAACATGTCATAAATTATAAATTTGAAAATAGATTGAATAAATGAAAAAACTATAAATTTGAGGGGTCTTGTGAAGTAAATATTGTAGATATAGAATTAATTATTGTGGAAAAATTATTATATTAGATTGTTGTAATTTATTGTTGTATCATAATTTTGATATTTTCTTGGTCCTAATTAGACTCACAAGCCAAGTTATAGATAATACGAAATTAATTGACATTGACTGTTAATTTGGTTGTTAGATTTTATATATCAAGATTTTTCTCAAATATCTTTATTTGAGATAAATCAAAATTTATATCACAATATTAGTTCTTAAATTCTAAGAGTGTTACTAGATTTAATTAATTTAAACTACTTCATACGTTTTATTTCAATTTATATAAAGTAATTTGACTGGACACAATATTTTAAATGGAAAGGAAGATTGTAGTTAGTATAGTTAAAATTGTTGCACTTAGTTAATGATGGTGACATTGTATGTCATTGAAAAATAATTATTTATTTATTGAAACCTATTTTACCAGACAATCAGGAAAAAATGTTTGTTCAATTTAAATTGTGGATTAACATTTCTTTTTCAAACATAAGTCGTCCGATCGTGTATGTTTCGGTATATCGCGTAAAGTGATGTCTTACGTTTTGATATATCGCGTAAAGTGATGTATCCAATCGATTTATCATGTAAAGTGATGTATCCGACTGATACACGGCGTAAAGTGATGTACTACGTCCCGATACATTAGGTATAGTGATGTATCCGACCGATACATCACGTAAAGTGATGTATCTGATCATATATCACGTGAAGTGATGTATTCGAGAATATGAGAGAGTAGGGATTTCTATAATTTTTTTCAAATGGTAGGAAATTTTAGAGAATATGATAGAAATAAGTTGTATATTTAGACTATCTCCAACCATATTTTAATCTCTATTCTCTATATTTGGAGGGTAAAATGGAGAATGCCCTCTTCAATATTAATTTAATATTATTTTTATTATATTATTAATTAAGTCTTTATTATTTGTGATTATTTTCTAATATAATATAACATCTAAAATATATTATTGACAAGTTACTACTTCCATCCGAATCAATAATTTTTCTATTTTTTTTTAAAAAAAATTGTTACTTAAAATATGTAATTTAAAATTATTTTAATATTATTTACATTATATAAGACTATTAATTAAGTCTTTAATATTTTTAATTATTTTCTAAGTAATATAACATCATAAAACATAGTATTGATAAATATACTACTTCCATCCCGAATTAGCAATTTTTCTAATTTGATTTTTTAAAATTTTCTGTCACTTTAAATATGTGATTTAAAATTATAATTATTTTCACTATGAGGAATGCACAAAATTTACATGATAATTCAAACAATCCATTTTTATGTTATAGTGATAGATTTCAAGTGAAAAAAAATAATAATGACTTTGAGTCTAAGTTAGCTTTTTCTCTTCTTCAATAGCAACCCTCCCCATTGCAATGAACTCCATCTATTTTTCGGTGCTCAGCGAAAGAACTGCTTAAGCATACTTTTTCGGATCCAAACTTCTTTGTTTATTCAAATGATATTTATAAGTAAAATGAACCTGGTAAAGTTTGTAACTTTAAGGATGAATGTTCAAAAAGGTGAACATACCATATTATATATCAATTTTCATACAATGCATTATGAAAACTTATACTACAAATAAAAGCAGTAAATTGATACAAAATAATTAGATTTTTCGTCTGCATCCTTCGTTAAATACTTTATGATCTTGTTTTTCTTACAAAAAAAACACACAAGCTTTCGACGATGTCTAAATGATTTTTGAGTCAGTTCTGAAAAAATAATCGTTTATAATCCCCATGGCTTGGTTAGAGACTCGAATAACTAACTTGAACACCTTGAAGATGTAAATCTTATAATTTTCAATACTTTTTCGAAAGATTCTTTCCAAATTTTTTATTTCTTCTAGCTTGAACACCATTATTGTTGGTAACAACCTCCGAGCAAGGAAGAATTCATGTTATCAATTGAAAAAAATAGAAACAAGCATTGGAGGTGAAAAAGAATCAGACATGGTGAATTAAGAGTTTACGAGTTTGATTAAAATCAAAATCAATAAACAAAATTTTATAGATTAGAAGTGCAGACGAAATTGTCAAGACTGAGGTGAGATACATAAAGGCAAATCACAAACCTTTATATAAGAAAAAAAATTAACAACCTGTCATAAATTATAATTTTGAAAATTTATCTAATTAATGAAAAAACTATAAATTTAAGGGGTCTTATTAAGCAAACATTATACATATAGAATTAATTATAGTGGAAAAATTGTTATATTAGATTGTGATAATTTATTGTAGTGTCATGATGTTGATATTATCTTGATCCTAATACGAAATTAATTGACCTTGACTGTTAAATTGATTGTTAGATTAAATATATCAAGATTTTTCTCAAACATCTTTATTTGAGATAAATCAAAATTTATATCACAACATTAGTTCTGAAATTCTAAGAGTGTTACAAGATTTAATTAATTAAAACTACTTCATATATTTAGTTTCAATTTTTATGAAGTAATTTGACTGACGCTATATTTTAAATTGAAAGAAAGATTGTAGTTAGTATAATAAAAACTGTTGCAGTTAGTTAATGATGGTGACATTGTATGTCATTGAAAAATAATTATTTATTTATTGAAACCTATTTTACCAGATAGTCAGAAAAAATATTTGTTCAATTTAAATTGTTGATTAACAAAAGGTTAAAAATATCCTTCAACTTTGATTTATTAGTTGCTTATGCTTTTACCATTAAAATAAAGTTATTATTACTCCCGTTCTATAAACTTATCACCGGTACCTCTCGATTAGATGAAAAACTTCAAATCAACAAAAATAATCTAATTTTACTTAAATTAGCCAATTTTAATCCGATCCACCCATTCAATTTTCACGAAAAGTCAACTTTCTTTTATTAATTAATGGAAAAGGAGGCAATTATTCAAGATAGTTGTAAATCAAACGTGCCAACATTAAGATTTTAATCAAAATCATAGGGCTGAAATCGTAATCAATAGATACAGAATCAATTTATCCCATAATACTGAATAAAAGTACAACGAAGAATTATAAGAATTAAGGAATAATTGAAAACAAATTTCCTACAATTAAAAATCTTTATGTCTAGGAAATAATTAAGAATTATAATCATACCTAAATCAATAGCTAATGCTACAATTATTTTCAACTTAGAGGAATATTTCAGAAATTCTGATCGGGTCGGGTCAAGTTTAAATTGAGTAATTTAAGTAAAATTTAGTTATTTTTGTTAATTTGAGTTTTTCCATCCAATTGAGGGGTACGGGTGACAAGTTTGTAGAGGGCAGAAGTAAGAATAACTTCATTTTAATGGTAATGTCATAGTCAACTAATAAATCAAAGTTGTTTTTGACCCTTTTCCCTTTTTTTTTCAAACATAAGTCGTCCTGATACATCGCGTAGAGTGATGTATATCGCATAAAGTGATGTATTATCTCCTGGTACATCGTATATAGTGATATATCTGATCGATCCATCGCGTAAAGTGATGTATCCAATCAATACACAACGTAAAGTAATGAAATACGTCCCGATATACCGCGCATAGTAATGATCCGGCATCACGTAAAGTGATATATCTGATTGATATATCACACGTAAAATGATGTATCTGAGAATAGGTGAGAGTAGAGATTTCTGCAATTTATCCAAATGGTAGAGAATTTTAAAGAATATGATAAAATAAGTTGTGTATTTAGGTAATATTTCCAAAATATATTGCTTTAACTAGGCCCAAAATAAAATGTATGAACCTGACCCGACTATCACTACCAGTCAAAAAATCCGGGTCAAGTTATCCAAACCCGAATGGAAGTCAAAATCTCTAATTCTCTTTGAACAATGGCATGAAAAAGATATGGATAAACCCTAACACATACCAAGAACACCATGGCAACAATCCATTTCCTTCCACAATCTCTTCCTCATCATCATTCTCACAATTCACTAACCCCCACCATTTTCTTCTCCTCCAAATTTCCCTGTAGAACAAATTCCCCCAAATCCTCCACCAATGACCACCCCACCACCACCCAAGAACCCCCTACCCCCTCTCACCGTGGCCGCAAAAAATCATCCACCCCCACAACTTCAAGAAAATCAAGAACCCCAAAAGATTCAAACTTTGATAGCAACATCGCAGAATCCAACACCCAAATGGAAGAAATTGATGATTATGATGATGGGGTTGATTTTCCATACCCAAACCCACCTTTGGTCTGCTGTTTTGGTGCAGCACAGAAGGAGTTTGTACCAACAGTGAGAGTATCACCTGAGCAAATGGATAAAGATAAGTATTCAGAGTGGAAAATGTTGCAGTGGAATCCACCTGAGTTTGTTAGAGCTCCTGGTGGACCTCCATCTAATGTTGCTATATCTCATGTTAGGCTTGGTGGTAGAGCTGCATTTATGGGGAAAGTTGGAAATGATGAGTTTGGACAAGAAATGGTTTTGTTAATGAATAAAGAGAAAGTGCAAACAAGGGCTGTCAAATTTAGTGATAGTATGAGGACTGGATGTAGTTATATGAAAATTAAGTTTAAAGATGGGAAAATGAGGGTGGAGAAAGTTAAAGACTCTGCTGAGGATTCTCTGCTTAGCTCTGAATTGAGTCTTGATGTCCTGAAAGAGGTACGTGGAAGTGAAAGACAATTTGTTATTAAAAGTAAAGATAGATTCTTTTTTATGGATAGAGTAAGCATCTTGTTGTTTCTATTTTGTGTAGTGGTGTTTGGCTTAGAGGTTGCATGAATCTAATTTGCTGTGTGAACGAACTGTATTGGTATTGAACTATCTTGTGCAAAATGGCATATGAAAGAACCCCATGGCTGCTTTTCTTAAGATATCTTTTTGACTGTTGGAGTCGTTGCTCTTGATCTTGTTCTCCCGGTGTGAAACCAGTTCGTTTCGTAGTTGTTAGTTTTGGAATTCTGCTGATTCCAAGTACTCCATCTCCATCATTGCACATAGGAATGTAGAAAGTAACACTAAAATTCCCCATAAATGATTATCAGTAGGTATATTGAAGTCAGACTGCTGGAGAAGCTCACTATTTAAGAGTAGACACTATTGTGCAGTCGTTAACAGTTTTATTTATCTCTCCAGTTCTGAAGTTTGCTTGATCTCTTCACTCTGATGACATTTCTTTGCAATGATGCATTTGTTTTGCAGAACCAATTGACTAAAGATGCATAATTCTCGTCAATTTATTTATTTGAGTTTGACTTGTGCTAATCGTTTATACCCCTTTTAGTTGCGAGGTAGTGAAAGTGTAGTTACCTATCATTAAAAATTCTAGTGTCCTGACAACTAGTTATCATTTGGAGTAGTAATATTGCTTTGTCGTTTCATGTTTGACTAGTTACTCATGTTCCTGAAACCATCAATCTTTTAGCTTGAGACCCGCTGATCCTTCAATAGTGAAAGCCGAAAAGTGATTCAATATATCATCAGTTTTCATTCTCTTGTTCAGTAGGGAAATTGTTTTTTTCGATTGTTATGAACCGGAAATAAGATATTGTATCATGATAAGTTGCATATTACATGTTGGATATTTTTAATACAGTGCTTGAGCCTACACTATGGAGAAGGATATATGTCTTCTATCAGTTTTATCCTTTCCAGGACTTACATGCTTCAACAAATTGTGTCAGGGTGATGTTGGGCAACTATTATTAACAAATTTCGTGGGGCTTTTGCTTTCTCTCTTGCAGGCTAGGATGTTCCACTTTAATTCTGAAGTCTTGACATCTTCATCTATGCGTTCTACTCTTTTTAAAGCAATTACATTGTCAAAGAAATTTGGTGGTCTTGTATTTTTTGACTTAAATCTACCATTGCCGCTGTGGAGATCACGTGATGAAACAAGGGATTTGATCAAGGAAGCCTGGCAGCAAGCTAACATCATTGAGGTCTCAAGGCAAGAGCTTGAGTTTCTTCTTGACGAAGAGCATTACGAGAGGAAAAGGAATTATAGACCTCAATACTTTGCTGAGAATTATGAACAAACCAAACAAAGAAGAAATTATTATCACTATACTCCTGAGGAAATTGCTCCTTTGTGGCATGACGGACTGAAACTTTTGTTTGTTACAGATGGGACACTTAGGATTCATTACTACTCCCCTTCTTTTGATGGGGTGGTTGTTGGTACAGAAGATGTGCTCATAACACCGTTTACTTGTGATAGAACTGGTTCTGGTGATGCTGTTGTCGCTGGAATAATGAGAAAATTGACGACACAACCAGAGATGTACCACGATCAAGATGTTCTAGAGAGACAGCTTCGCTTTGCAATTGCAGCGGGCATAATATCCCAGTGGACAATTGGTGCTGTTAGGGGTTTTCCCACTGAAAGCGCCACACAGAATCTCAAAGAGCAGGTCTATGTACCATCAATGTGGTAGTAGTGCCATAATGCCAATTCCCAGGACATCATATGTTGTAGTTACTACTTTTATAGTAGATTTTGTTGTAATTAATCTGACACTTCACAAATAATAGGTTCTTGAGGAAGTGGTGAAAGATCCAAAGTGTTTTTGTGAGTGCATGATCTTAGAAAATCAGTCCCATTTGTAACTGTGATCAGGTACATTTGATTGTGCATCTCATGGTTAAAGGATGCTATATAGATTCTTCACTGTTGTAATGAGTGGGCAGTTTTCACTTTTATCATTTTGTGACTCCTTAGCTCATACTCTTCTATTTTGGTTATCACCTGTAATTTCTTATGCTTCGGTTATTGCACTATTTTATTGTCGTTACTGTTCTTTTTTCTATACGTTGTGTACTACTCTCCATTTCACACTATTTCTTCGTTGTTACTGTTCTCATTTTTGTATTCCGCTTTTTTCAAACTGCTTTATTTAAGTTAAGGATATATCAGAAATAACCTATTTATCTCTACGAGGTAGGATAAGAAGGTCTTGTACACTTTATCCTTTCTAGACCCCACTTGTTTTAAAGTCACTTGAGTCTTGAAGAGTGAAGTGAATCATGTGACTTGCTTAAATCTGTAGTAGGCAACTATAGACCCATTCAAAGTAGATATGATTGACAATCAGGGGCAGATCTAAGGAGTTCACCCAAATCCGAATCTCCTCGATAAAAAATTACACTGTATATGTAAAATTTGAATCCCCTAAATATAAGATTAGATGTTGGTTCAGTGGTTTAGGGGGAATTCAAAATTCACCTTGAGATATCAAGTTCAAATCTTATGCATTATATTTTTATTTTCTGAACCCTCACAATGAAAATTCTAGATCCGCCGGCACTGACGATCCTAGACAAAAGTGGAAATATGGTGGTATATGGACAGATCTTTGCCTAATTACATTTTCACCTGTGTTTAATGAGTTTGGTTCTGGAACAGAATATGTTGGCCTGAGTTAGGTTTTTTTGCTATTGCAAAAGCGTTATCAGCCTAAAGACAATTAATTTGAAAATTGACGATAGTGTTGGTTACGGTTGGACTGAGGATGATAGTTGTGGATGAATAGTGGTGGTAACGGATAAATGCACTTAATGATTAAAATTTGAAAGATTATGATTCAGATTTCAGACCTTGAAAACAAATAAACTTAATGATTGAAATCTGAATCATTAAGATTAAGACATGTATTAAATGTAAACAAATGAGACATAAGTGCATTTTTTTCAAAAGCATTTTTCAAAAAGTACATTTACATTATTTTTCCAACGTTAAATTCTGACTCTTTCGTATTTAAGAGTGTGGCTTAGGAATTAATGAAGTGGTTGAGAGCCATGAGGTCTGAGGTTCAATTGAGACAAAAAACACTAGGTAATTCTACCATCTGTCTTAGCCTTGTGGACATAATTAACTTGTTGATGGTAAGAGGTGACAAATATCACGTAAAATTAATTAAAGTTGATCCAAACCTCACGATCATCACTTCTTTTTTCTTTTGACTGTCTCTACTCTTTCAGCTTTTCAATTTCTTTCAACTTTGATTTATGTTTGTCTAGTACGATAAAAAAATGATGACAAATATCCCGTAGAATTAACCGTTCATATTTTCTAGACAAATAAGCCAAACACTCAATTATGGTCACTATGATTGTGGCGTGATAGCATTCTCTCGTTTGGTAGAGTGTATTAGGAAAAATAATGCATGTATTAGCCTTGTGTATTACTAGTACCTTGTTTGATACTCTTTTTCAACCTATGTATAACTAATGCAAGCATTAGTTATTATACACTCTATTGTGTATTAAGGTATGCATTGCTAATACTAGGGGTGTTCATGGTTCGATTTGGATCGGTTATTGATTAAAACCAAAACCAAACCAATCTAGTCGGTTTTTAAATTTCTAAAATCAAACGAAAAAAATAACCGTCGGTTTGGTTATTGTCGGTTTGGTTCGGTTTGGTTTAGTTTTTCTGGTTTATCCTGTTTGAAAGTAATAGTATTTTTTTTGAGGACTTACGTCGAGAGACACAAACATCTAGCACATGAACAATCCACAGAAAAGCTATTGTCGGTTTAATTAAGCAATTAAGCAATACTAGAGTTATCATTACACGAACAAAGTGTTTCAATTAAGAGAAAGTGTGACTATTTTATATGAAGTAGGGTAGGTAAAGACTAAAATGTATTTTAATGGACTTGGACTTAGGATTGTTATAGTTGGGCTAAAGAGTTGGATTTGAGAAAATTGTAAAGTTAAAGACTCAAGATAATTAAAATTTAATAAAATATTTATATTTTATTTATGAATAATATATAAATAATTATAAAATTTATATATCTAATTTATCGGTTCGGTTTGGTTATTTTTATGGTTTTTTTAGTAAAATCAAAACCAAACCAAATAATATCGGTTTTCAAAATTTAAAACCAAACCTAACCAAACCCAACCAAATATCGGTTTTTTTAATCGGTTTGGTTCAGATTGCGGTTCGGTTTGATTTTTTAACCATAACCATGAACAACCCTAGCTAATATCATGGATTTCTAGGTATTAGCAATGCTATGGTTTTAATGCATGCATTAACATGATAAAAGACCCAATTGCCTCTCAAAACCTTTTTTTACATTTTTTCCACCATAAAAGTGGAGGGTATCTTTGTAAATAAATTTTTTAATGCAATACATACTATTTTTAATGCATCAAACCAAACAATGCATTAAAAAAATCTATGTATAATTAATGCAAGCATAACTAATACATGCATTGTTAATGTAAGCATTACTAATACACTCTATTTAGCATCATTCTTATACACTCTACCAAACGACCCCACGTATTAAATTATCTCACATGGCCCATATTTCTAACTTCACATGTTCTAAGGTAAACTTTTCCTAATCCAGTCTTACTATCTTTTTATTGGTTTCCCATATGGTGTTCGAAATCAGTATTGGAGCTCCGATTAAATTTGTGCACTGTAGAGTCCATTTAGAGATGACGCTCCCAACAAGATTTTCTCCATACCAGGGCTCGAACCCGAGATTAGGGATGTGAAAAACCGAACCGACCGATAAAACAAACCGAAAAAAATGTTATTGATTTATTATTATTGGGTTAACGGTTATTTAAGGTTTTATAAAAAAAAAAATTGGTTTTTAATATTGGGTTAACCGATAACCCATTAAGAATATAATAATTTACAATTTTAATTTTTAGTCATACATAAATATCAAACAAAAAATATTAATACAATCATTATATTATACTATAGCTATAAGGACCCTACATAATTAACACTACTTAACTCTAGGTCTCTAGCCTCTGCATTTACTCTTTAGATTTTAGTATTACTTTAGTCTTTATTGTTGCAATTTAGTCTGATTTGCTTGTTTCGATGTATGCATGTATCGCGTCAAATTATTGGACAAGTCATATATTTGTTTTGAAAGCATTGTCTTATTGATTAAACTAAAAACCGAACCGTTAAAGATCAAAACCGATAAACCGAAAACCGATAACAAATATCTTATTCGTTTGGTTATTGATTTAGCATATTTAAAAACCAAAAATCAATAAACCGAACTGATAATACTTAAACCGAACCAAACCGACCATACACAACACTGATCCAGCCTTACCATCTATGTTCATGCTTTTTTGGTATATTTTCCATCAATGATCAAACTAATTTTATTCTATAAAAATAAGTTGTTTTTTTCAGAAGAATGAGCAGCACAATTTTTTGAAGCAATTTTCACGTGACATTTCAATATTTTGGTCTTCTTATTTAGTACGTATTAAAGATTCTTCACTAAGTCAGTTGTCAATGATTGTCACATGGAAATTATAGTTACACTACTACTTATTATGTATAATTTGACCAAACTTAAAATCTTAAATCCGTCGCAAATTATTACTTATTATTTCAGGTTAGGCCTCTTCAACTGAGTTGGACGATATGTTAGTTAAGGGTGTCAATGATTTTTAAACAACCAATTTAAATAATTAAATTGTATCGAACCAAATCGATTATTAGGTTTTCTAAAATAAAACCGTAAATTTTTATATAAATCTATAATCGTATCGAATTATTAGGTACATATTAAATTTTATAAAAATAAATTGGAAAAATATCGAATCGTACCTTATAAATAAATGTGTAAAAAGGTATTTTGATATCTTTCTTCTCGTATGAAACACACCAACTAACTGAACCACACCAATATTGAAGAGAATCAAGATGATGGGACGATTTAATAAAGTTTGATTTTAATCATACAAAATAAATAATATTTTATTAAATAATCGACTAAATCATTCGCTACCAGTTTATATATAGGGGAATGATTGCATGAATTTATCGACCTAGTATGCTACACTTTGCGTTCATAATATCTACATCTAACTGTCCGAAACATGACCAAAACACGCAAATCCACCGTGCTAGCTTCCTTCACGACATACCATAAATTAATGGAGAATTAGTTTTGAAGATCACTAATTGTTTTTCTTTAGCTTTATATCTTTTTTACAAAATATTTATCTTTTACCTCTAAAAGATCTCAAAAAACTTTTTTTTTGTATTTATATTATAAAAAATGGAGAAGAAAATTTAATTCCTTATAATTTTGCTTGTCCATTGTGAATCCTACTAAATATTTTGTCCTGGACAGCTAGGAATTGAATAAAGTGGAAACAACTTTATTGTCAAGGTGCTTAGCTTTTATATATATATATATATATATATATATATATATTAAAAATGAATGGAAAAAGAAAAAAAAACCGCCCATTTAATAAAGAGTTTAAATGCTATAGTAGTTACCTGATGATGTAAAAATTATATATACATGCTTACACTCTTTAATAAAATGAGCCTTAGAAGTTATAACCACTTCTCTTTGCATGTTACTGATAATGGAGCAGTTACTAGGAATTGCAAGACCTTTTTTAAGGGCTTAAACAATTTGTTCCATCAAAGCTTTCCTTGAATTTAAAATTAATTTTTTCATTTCCATCCGATGAAAATGATATATGTGAGTCACTTTTGTAACGAAGTATATTAGCTCTAAATCGCAAAATTAAATATATTGACTTTTACTTTGAATCAATTTATCAGGGGGAGCAGTTCAAACTGAACCACAATCTTCCTAAGGGTGGAATGATCCATATAGTACTTTTTTTTTTTTTTTAATAATCGAGAAATCCCTTGGATCAGTTACACACATCCAAAACTCGGTGGATAATAGACTCATCCTGTTATCTTTCTCTACTCAAATACTAGGATTCAAACACCTGACATGCATCTGATCCACACATTACATAGTTTCTTAAGCTAAAAATGAAAGGCTAACACAAACATTTGTCTAGTAAAAGATGACAAAGAAGAGTAATTCTGCATGTGTGTAAAGATCTGTATATCATTTTCATGAATTGGTAATACATATGAATCCGTGTTGAACCTAAATCACAAAACCAACTCGGAATTAAAATAAAAATAAAAATAAATAAATGAATGAAAAATTCTATATTCCACCCTAAAGAATGATTTTGAGTATATATCTCTGCTCTGTATATGCTTTCTTTTGTCCATCTTATAAACTATCATCTCTGCTCCCAAGTACTGCTTTGCTTGTTACAAGAATCTCTCTTTTGTTTCTGCTCGCAGCGCAGTGTGAAGGGCGATGAAAAACCCGACTCCTGGCAACCCCTTATAGGCCATATATGTAGAACAAGTATTGATATTGGACTAATCTACCAAATTATGATCATTGAAAGTACCTATCTATGTGAAGCAACCCTCAATCTTGGTCTCTTGTTGAGTTGTTGTTTACTGGCTTCTTCGTGTGGTCGATTACACAAGCAACCTGGTAAAGGATTTGCGTAAAAGTTCTCCTCTAATCGTGGTGATTCACCGGCTTGTCTTAGGTAAGGTTCTCCTAATCTGTTGGATTGTAAGGCCTTAACTTTTGAAGTAAACTCTTCCCAAGAGATTTCACCTGTATCTAACGAGTCGAACAATCTTACAAAATTAAACCTGAAATGAAGAAAATGAATTAATATTAGTGTTAGTTTGATTTAAGTGATGAAAAGGGAAGATGTAAAGCATTGAGGATGATAAACGTACCTGTCCGGGCTAATGGTCTTTCGAAATCCTTCAAACCGTCTATGACCTTGCACGGCCTTCGCCATATTGCCATCGTAAGTGTAAGCAAAAACATCACTTTCAAGGGCTACCATGTAGTCTACTGCAGCAAGACGGTTTTGATAATTCTTGAAAGCCTCGAGTTCTTCATTTGTTGCAAGGGTTGAGTGGGAGTACACATTTGGGTAATGAGAACGGAATTCATCCATGCTGTTGTTGCCATAAATTTCCCCTGCAACAATGTATATTCTGGTTGTGGACGGATATCCCACTGCTTTGAGAAATAAAGCAGCCTCCCTAGGGGACATGGGGCAGCCTCCTTGGAGTCGCTTTTCCTTGCTGTCTATCTCTTTCTCTTTCCAATGTTTCACTTCATACCTCATCGTACGAAGTTCTTCAGCCTCTTCAACAGTCAAATTGTTGCTGCAGCCAGTAAACGCTAGCATGTCTTTCTCATATCTGCACGTTCGAGCAATATGCTAAGTTACTCAACGATCAATGGTTAAAAAATATACGAAGAAACACAAAGTGTTTAGATAGATTACCTTAAATGGAGAGCGATAAATGGTTCACCATTATCTCTAAGTCTATCAACCAACTTTTTTCCAAACTCCTCTATCTCATTCGTGTAACGCAGAGCCTGATAATTAGCTCTACAGCGAAGCCTTTGAATGGACGATGCTAGGCCATTGTTAGCAAGCCTTGAATCCGTGTGGGTAAATTGTATCACCTTGTGCTTCTTTAGTAAAGGAAGTATCTCTCCTCTATAGTAACTAGCCTGCAATGAAGCATCATACTTTAGTTTCCGCCACGAAAACTAAAAACTAGAGCTATAGCACATAGTAATTTTGTTTACAAACCTTTGACCATGACACGGGTGCCTTTTGCAGGGGCTTCACAGCTGCATATTTCGGTGGCAACGACTCAACAATCTCAATATCATCCTTTAGAACTTCAATGAAGTGTCTCCACTCGAAAAGATCTTTAAAATCACTGCAAGAAGCGACAGATTATTAGAACAGAAATGAAGAGGCGCTAAGATGGGGTAATTGTCGACTGATCACAAGAACTAAAGAACAGTACCTAGTATCGGTCCAAAATGATTCATGGTCAAGAGAAGGAAGCACCAGAGTGGCATTCATTATTTTAGCAATAGCAACCATATCACATATCTGCAGTAATCCACTAAACATAATTAGCAACAACATAACATTCGCTAAAACGCATCCATACAATAGCTTAACGAGTGTGGCATACACAAGTTTTTACTCACTCCTGTTCTCATTTGGTTTAATCCTCCATTCGCATGAACTAAGATATAGCCATTCGTCGATGAACCAGTTCCTGGAAAAAAAAAACTTCAGATATCAGAACACTTTACAAATGAACTTCCGAATAAACACCATATAAATTCAGAAATCTGAAATCTCGACATACTTATGCGATTCCTAGGCCGAGAAATGCATTGATAATGATTATCACTATTTGGCTTCATCCAGATTTCTGGTACCTGTCAAAGCAATCCATATATACAAGTTAGATACTTCTATTTTCATTTCATTTTGTTCATATGCCTAGCATAGTCAACAAATACACAACAATAACTGCAATAAGTCTGTATTTAGGTAAATTTAGAAAACAACATATGGAGCACAATAAACTATATAGATGTATATGAGCAGAATTATACGTCGAATTGAACAATTTAACTTTAACAGACACTTAAAAGTTACGATTAAGTGACAAACATGTGTGAAAATTCAAACAAGTTAACTCGAACACCACTGTTATTTTTTTCCTAAAAAAAGGAAAAAGAATATAGAAGGCCCCATAATGGTCCCAACTAATAAATGGAAAGCCTTAACCAGAGGTTTCCGGTTCGAGTCCCCTTATATGGAATCGTCTTTGTTAGGGAGCACTTTACTCCTAATTTGAGATTTTCCAACATAAATCCGGATTTAATCGAGCTTTTATGTGGCTACTAGACACGGATGGGACAAAAAAAAACTAATACTTGGAAAGCCACCATCATAGTCAACATTGCCAATAGCCAACTGGCAAATGGTTCACAATATTCAACACTGTTTTCTGTTGCCGTCCACTACTTTGGTTTTACCAAGTCAAACAATGAATAGAGATTCCAACATCCTCTCAAATTTACCGTTTCTTAACGTGACAAGTAAAAATAAACGGAGAAACTTAAAAAGTAAAAAGTAAATTCCCAAGTTACCAAAATTCTATCTTTCCATAAAATTCCATAACAAATTTCATTCTTCAACCCATAAACAGCAAACTAAATTTTGGAAATTAAAAATTCAACCTTTTAAACTTTTTTTTTTTTTTTCATATCAATTCACAACAATTCTAAATTAGTATTAAAAATGGAAATCCACACTTACTGGTATCTCCTTCATCTGACGTTTTCTGATAAAATCTCCAGAAGCCGAAACCGGAACCGAAGACTCAGACTCAGAAATGACCCTTTGGGCATTACCCAAATCATTCTTGAAATTACGAAGAACAAAAATACCATTTTCCCTTTTCAAAAAATTCCCATTTAAATTTCCAACATTGGTATTCATCATCATGAAAGAAAACTTGAGGAAGACAGAAACCATCAATAAAATCATCAGAAACCCAAAAACTGTACGACCCATATTCTTCTTTAATCTCAAAAATTGAATAATTGTAGAGACGCTTAAAACCCATTCTTCTACTCTAAAAACAATACTTTCCGGTACCCTTTTCCGTACCAATAAGTATTTAATTAATGGGTGATGATGATGGTGATAATGATGAAGATCGCAATTGCTAATTTCTGGGTTATTACTTTCATCCTCGTCGGAAGAGAAATTGTAATCTGAGTTTGATAATTTCTCAGAGTCGGTCGTCGTCATGGTAGCCGAGTCGACGACACGGCGACGGTGGTGGGTGGTGGTGGGTATGGGGATAACACTGTCGGAGTTGGCGGCGGCGGTGGTTCCACCGGTTGACATTTCACGGAGAAATTGTATGAAAGTCAAAAAATTGTGAGAAAATTATGAAAGAGAGAATAAAGGAGAAGATTTTCCAATTTGTGAACCGTTGGTTTGTTTCGTATATATATTGGAAGATTATGAGTTAATATAGATTATTATTTTTTCCTTAATTGATTGGGAATATATATTGAGTTTTTTTTTTTGATATTGTATCTAAATAATTTTAAAAAATGTACTATGATTTTAAATTTGTCATGACATTTGATATACTTGTAAAATTTGTGGTTTCGAGCACTCTTTGGATTGTTTCATAATGTATTGTATTGTGCTATATTATTTTAATGAATGCAATATTTGAATAAATTTTATCATTCTGTGTCATTACATAATATACAATCAATAACTTGAAGAATAAACCTATAAAAAAAAGTAGGGTGCCAATAGAGCTATTATGAAAAGAAAGTAAAAGATAAAATATGATTATCAAATAATAAGTAGACACAAAATGAAGATAATAAAATTTAAAGTAACGATGTGACCATACCAAATTGGTTGTTAAAGTAACAATTGAGACTTTTGTCGTTACCTACGGATGAATTTAATGATATAGTACAATAAAACTTTAATAATAACCAAAACAAATGTTATATTTAAACTAACAATACAATGGATAACAATCATCCAAATAAGGTTCAAGCCGTCATTAAAACTCAATACTCTATCATTTTATTAAGGATATAAATATTATATTTAAACTAACAATATAATACAGTAGCTACTAAATATTTTTTAGTGAAAAGTAGTAAAAAAAAAAAATGGTAATGGATAAATAAAGTATTTATTCCACCAATATTTTAAAAAAATTATAATAATTAATGAGAAATAGTAAAATTACCATTACATTTAAATATGTCAAATCAAATATAAATAAATAAATATGGACAAATAAAGTATTTAATATTGTGAAAAAGTTTGTTTTTATACTTTTGAGACAAAGAAATCGTGAATAAATAATTGAATTTAAGAGTTATTGGAGTGAAGATCTCTAGTACGGTTTGTCACCAATTTTTAACAGATCTTTTATCAAAGCTAAAATCCTCATTAAAAAGGTACGACTTTCTTTTTATTTTATTTTATTTTATTTTATTTTTATAAGTTTAAATATTTCCTCCTATAAAATATTTATCAAATTTAAGATAGGCGAAAGATTATGTGTACATTATTTTCTCAAATCTCATTTATAAAATTATAACAAACATGTTATTGTTATCATTGTTATTTATCCATTTTTTTTGTGGAGCTAGGTGAAGAAATTTGCAAGGTTGCGTATACACCTGACACCACTTTCAAATTTGTGCTCATTATTAGAAACAAAAATTATTTTCACCGTGAATCAAATTAAAGATAAATTTGTGTTATAGAATATGATTTTCTTTCTCATCGAATTAGCTCACTAAAAATATGCACGGTGGAAAATAAATTCTCAATGAAATAGTGGAAAACATTCTATTTTTTTCATATGAAAACATTACTATTTTTTTCCCCTCAGATTTAATCAAAATATCTATGAAAATAGCCGATGAACCATTTGCAATAGGAAAATAATGAATTTTTAGTAGCGCCTCTATCTTTTTGTTTTCCATTTTTACTTAAATCGAAAGTTTATCAGAAATAATTTTCTATCTTTCTTAGAGTAACCCTTTTTTCTGACTCCACTTATGAGATCGCACTAGAATACTTGATAGAGAAGCTAAGACAACAGACTACTTTGAATAACAACCAAAATTTTAAATTTAGTTAACGTATGTGGAAACTCACATGAATAATATTACTCGTCTGATCTCCAAATTAAGGAAAATGAATTTGTAAGTTGCATTTTTTGGTTAATAAATTATGGAGCAATTTATGACTACAAAAAGAAATAGAGAACTTATGACACATCGTTGGTTACACGAAAAGTGAACACTTGTTTATTTCACACACAAATAATGACCAATAATACATTTTTTTGACTAATGAACTTTAGTTTTGCACTCATAAATTAATCCAATTATTTATAGTATATTTGAACAAATTTTTAAAAATCTATTTGTTTTGAAAAATGTCTTTCAAAAAGTTTGGAAAGTAAAAATTTGTGTTTGACTAGTAGTCTTAAAAATTAGGATAATTTCGAAGACGACTTTTCAGATTTGATTTGATAACACTCATCTTTTCATAATAATGCACTATCCTTTTTCAGGATATGCCTCTTCATCAAATATCATATTATATTTAAAAAAAATACTCTACTAATGATCCTCGAATCACGAAAATATTTATGTAAAAAAGATCAAGAGATAAATAAATTTACTATCACAAATATTCATCACAAAATCTCTGTGTCATCATATTTTATCTATGATTACAATCGATTTCCTTTACTGACTTTATATATATATCGTCCCCCATAGGGTAATATTGAGGCAACAACTCTTCTCACTTACGTATACTTTTTACTTTTTAGTAATTATAATCTTTAAATGGTAAAATATATCGTAGTATCTCTTTAATTCCCTATTTTACGTTTACGAAATACAAATTAATCAAAGATAAAACGGGTAAACATCTATTTATAATAATATGGAAAAAAGACTCTTGGAATGTTGCATTACACTAATAATTATTGGGGAAAAAAAACTTTTGGAGATAAGATTTAAAAACATTTTTGGTAAAGAAAATCAAATTTGGATTATTAAACATTACCACTCCAAACGTACAAAAACATCACCAACGCATTTCATTTTTTGTCACTCTAAATAGAATTAGTGATCGTTAAGACGTTTTATTGTTGCTTTCTTTGGTTAATACAGTTACTTATAAACATTCCACTAATAATATGTTATCCTTAGAAAGTAATCAACTGAATTATAACTAATTAATCACAATTGTTTAACAACTTGTTTGGATGGTTGTTATCCGTTTTATTGTACTATATTGTTAGTTTAAATATCATGTTTCTTTTGATTGTTACTTAAATTTTATTGTATCGTATCTTTTAAATTCATTGTTAGGTAATGAAAAAAAGTCTCAGTTTGTGTAACGATTGATTTAGTGTGATTTCGACGTTATCTTAATATTTTCTCCTCATTTTGTCTTTTACTTATTATTTAATAATCTTAGTTATTCTTTACCTTACCTTTTATAGTAGCTCTAATCTGTACGTTACTTTTCTTGTAGGTTTATCATTCAAATTATTATTGTTGATGTGTGACATAACAAAGAATGATACAATATATTCAAATATTATATTTATCAAAACAGTACTATACGATACGATATAATACAATACAATATATTATGATTACTTTTAAAATTGAAAGAAGAGGTTGAAAAATGAATAATTAAGAACAAGTATATATGGTTTAATTACCATTTTTTTTAATTTACTGTAATCGAAGATCAATTATATACGTTTAATATCTAACGTTAACCTGATGAAGTTGTTAAAGTTAATGGGTAAAATATTTTATTATAAGTGTTGAATTTTGAGCACTATGAAATAGTGCCACTATTTTATTTTACTTTAATTCTACCTACGGCATTAAAAGCACCATATACTAATATTTTATTAATTAATAATCATGATGACTTGTGATCAGCACTATGGTATAGGTCACTATTTAATTATAATTAATCATTACGTACGGCAACAAATGCACCGTATACTATATAGTAAACTCCAAAAAGGAATTTCATGATCGTTGTAATAATAATTAAGCTTATCATTATCATAAAAAAAATAGCTGCTCAGTAATCAATTAATACAACGGTTAGACTTTTTTTTACTCGTTTGGCATGACTTATAATAAGCCAAAACTGTATAACATGGATAATTACCAATCGATCACTAGTTTATAATTTTAATTTTCAAATTGTTATTTTTATTTTTTATTGTTCTTTCCTATAATTTTAACTTTTTATAGTTACCAATTGAAAATTGGTTTGTTCTCGAAGTATTTTCGATAAAAAAACTTTTCGAATATATTTATAATAATATTTGAAATCTTTTATTAATATCATGTACTACCAACAAGAAAAAAATATCAAATGTATACATTTTTATCTATTACCTCTTGAATTTTGGATTGGAACGGGTTATTCCCTATCGGATAGGAATAATCATTTCGGTCCTGATAGAAATGGCGAAAAGTTATTTCAATCATTTTGCTGCTACTCAAAAAAAAAAAAAATTTAAAAATTGATCATTAAAAAAAAAAAAAAAGACGAGAGGAATTTCGAGAAGACATAGAAAAGTATATTATAAAAATATAAATTTTGGTGGAATGTCGGCTAAAAGAACATTTTGGAGGGTGTGATAATTCATGAAACCGTGTGACATCTTGCTGTTCAAATGTTTTATATCATTTTATAATAATAATTTGATTTCAACCAAAATATATATACTTCGTTAATCAACTCAAAAAAAATGACTTTTTTAATTGACAAATATTTTAATTGCACTATCAACATTTTATTATGTTGATTCTCACTTATTTGCCAGAAAATTTATAAGAATATTAATTAAATTAAATTTATAAGTTGGGAATTAATGAAAAAATATTATAATATTTCTTTGGAACCCCAGGATAACCCGAAACCGCTACAACCTCTTCCACAGCTTCTGCCTTTTGGATGAGCACTCTGTGGTGAGCATTTTGTGCGCACTGGGTAAACCCCACTGTGTAATAGCATGCAAACCACACAGGGGATGTTAACCGCAGACAAGCTCAACTCAGAAGGCATTGAGGGATGATCGATCTCGGGTAACCACCCTTCAAACCAACTGAGTTATCCCGATTCCGAAGGACAAATATTATAATTTGTTGACCTATATATTTTTTTTTGTTCTCCAAATTGTGTCCACTTGTCATACGTAGGTTAGTCAACATGTGCGACGGTGATGGAACTAATGAAACTTCTCTTCAATTGTTGTTGGCCCACGCGTCTTACTCATTATTTGCATTTCTATTTTTCCCGTCGGTACCTAATTTTGTTTTGATTTTATATTCGATATTTGGCGTTCACATTATAGCTTCGATTAAATTTGAATCGGATATTGTAGCGTTTGAATCGAATGTTTAGTGTTCAGATTTGATTCGATTCGATTTTTTGATTTTGATCTATTTTTACTCAAATAGTGAACACCCTAGTTGTGAGTATGCGTTAACTAATTGTTGATAAAATAAACTGACAAACACAAAACAATGGTGCTAGTTGTTCAAGATATAAAGTTAAACATAGTTAGAATTCTAGTGTAAGAATTATAAGATTCAAAGTGACTTAAGGTAAATTCATTTCTTTTTGAATGAATTGTTATCTTCTTCCTTTTTTTCACTTTTGAATGAATTGTTTCTTTTAGTTTAGTATATTGTTATTAATAGAACAATCGAATCGAATCGAATCAAATCAAACTCAAACCTGATTAAATTGGTTTAATTTTAGGTTAAATAATTTAATAACTAATTAATTTAATTTAATTTTAATTCTGAGCAATAACCGACCAAAACCAACTCGTAAACACCGACTTGTGAGTACTATTTTGCCAAAAATATCTAATTTTTAATTGTAAGGGTCTCTTTATCTATATGGTAGGAATAGGACTTGGTACTTTACAATTGTTTGAAGGACACATGTCCAAATCCAAGCATAATCACATAGGTATAGTATATATATTTTTTCTTCCTAATTTCTTGTAGGACCTTGAATAATTCCCAAGTGATGTGAATGAAGACCATTTTCTTAAGTGTAATGGGACTCCACAAATAAAACTAAGTAGAACAATTATGAAGAATTAAATATTGATTTTGTTATTGTATTTTATGATAGGGTATCTCAATTAGTGTTTGTTGGGATTTTTGTTTGTCTGCTAAACCAAGGGAAGAGGATCTGTATAATATATACTTTCTTGATATTTGATGAATTGTTACTCCATGCATTAACCATATGTTTTTCAAAATTTACTAGACTGATCAATTCAAATTTATATTGTGTCCAATCTGACTTCTAAAACGGAAGTGAGCACAGGTGAGAGGACCCCACTTTCCCGCATCCCTCTCCCCACGAGCAGAACATCAGAAATGCACAACACGTGGGCCTTGTCTAACGAACGACGACTTTCAATTCTTCACTTCAAGAAGTAGAGTCGTTGTCCAACCCTACCCTGTATAAGGAAGAACACTCTCCATCAATTTATTTATTTTGCATTCAATCAAGTTTGAATTGAGTTTGCTTCTGTTTGATGGGGTATGAAATTTTGATCTCTTATATCGATTTAACCAATTATCACTTCATATTGAGTTAGCTTTTAAAGTTTAATTTAAGATCTATTTCTTTACATGTTATTAGAGATAGATTCATCAATTTTCAATGTATCCGGTGCTAGGGCCCCATCTTACATTTCCAAACTCCAACTGCATATAGAGTCCAGGAAGTGTAAGTGTTGGGCTCACGTACATATCAGGTTAGATGTGAAGCTTTAATGTTCTTAATTAGTGTTGGATAATTCTTACCTCATAAGGTAGCTTGAATTGAATAAGCAAAGAAAGATTAGGGGACCTAGAAGAGTTAACGTTGTCGATTCTAACTACCGTTCATGTACTATTCATACTAGATATGACCAACTGTCTATCCTACCTCATTTACGTTCTTGACCGTCATCTTTGTCTCAATAGACTCTTTTGGTAACATATTTCGGTCCTCTTTTCTATTACTTGGAAAAAGTGAGCCATCGATTCAGATACAAGATACTATTATTACCGTTTGAACAATTAGACATCCAATCCGTAATTACAACGACCCAATTAGCTACCAACTGAGCTAATTTTTTTTTACATGCTACTTAAGGCAATAAATTATTATTATTATTATTATTAATAATAATAATAATAATAATAATTTTTTTGGCTTATGTGTGTGGTTGAAATGGACTTTAGACGACTGTCACGTCTGTTTTTAAATTTTAAGGGTTAAGATCTATTTTGAATTTATTATCTATATTATTGATTAAACTTTTATTATGGACAAGACCTTTAGAAAAATAATAATCTGGTCAGAAAGTTTTGACCTTCTTTAATTTAATATGATGTTTTTCTTTGTTTTTGGCTTGGAATATTATTTGAGATATCTTGTATAAAAAACACCTATTTAAATGTTCATTATTTTAAAGATACATACAATTATACAATATTATCGAATTTGAATTTCCAAATGAACAAAGATCATACAAAATATCATTTTTTGTATCTGAATTAAAAATTGTGTAACATAAAATTTTAGTAGTAAGTAGAGTAACAAATGCAACCTCCGAGACATATAAGGTCAGTTGGTTGATTATTTAAACAAATCTCTTAATAAATATATCCATTTTATTTTCATCTTTGTTTATTTTAATTGTAAAAAATCATTTTGATTCTTCACTAGTGTTATAGGCAACTTTTTTTTTTCCATTGGCTTTGAGAAAAAACAGCATAAAAAGCAGCTTTGCCAGGGAAAAAATTGGTGTAAAGCCATAAAATGATTAAAATCTGCAAAGTATTTTTATTTATAATATTTGTGTACAAGGAATATTATTAGTTAGGTAGAAATAAGACAAAGTAGAGAACATCAATAATTTATTTATTTTTCCCACCCAGTATTCGATAATATAATTTGGAGCCAACTAAATTCGAATTCGTGTCGGAAAGTCCCACAGAGGTAAAACGCTTTCTAACAAAGACGACTTAATTACTTGTGAATCTTTTTAAGCTGAAATTATGGGGAAAAAAAGATCATGGTGTAGTTGGAGAAAATTCCCAAAGTACAAAAGGGAAAATTTATTAAAATAGTTTGTGAGAATATATAAATGCAGAGAATAAATAAAAAAGTACACAATTCAATTAATTTGATTTGTACATGATAGCAATGATAATAAAACGATATTACGTGTCTATAAATTTGAAATTTGAAATGTTTCAATAATTTAAGTTTTTTTCTTTTTTAAAGAAAAAACATTTTAAACAATATGTGATTAATAATATAGAATCAAATTTTGAAGTATATATCTCTAAGTAAAAAAAGTTTCATATAAATTAAGAAGGATAAAATATTTTTCTTTCATCCACCCTATAACAAGAATCAAGAAGATATCGTTCAGCATGACTCGAACCCTCAATTGATAGCGAAAGTGCTCAATCGAGCAAGCCTCGGAGGGTAAAATATAAAATACTATTCCTTGGAGTATTTTAATTATGAGAAACTATTCATGAAGCAACTTAACAGGCAAATGACAGTTCTAATCATTACCACATTACTCCAAAAAATAAATAAATTCTAATCATTAAGAAATGTGTCACAACTCATGATATAATGTGTTGGGTCAAAATAGCCTTAAAATTAATATGCACAATTTTTTTTAAAAAGCTGCACAGTATTAAGAGAGATTTTTTTTTAGAAATAACAAAGATAATAGACATAATAAGACTTTATAACTATAATTTAGGTAATTACGCTTCATAGCTATAATTCCGTTTATTATGGAGGTTGCGGTTTGTATATTTTGCTTGTTCGTTTGTATATTTCGCTTGTAAATATACAAACATGGTAAGTATATAGAAATGAAGGTTGCAGTTTGTATATTTCACTTGCCCGTTTGTATATTTTTCTTGCGAATATACAAACAAGATAAATATATATAAATTTTGTGTTTATACATTTAGGAATTTTTTCAGAACATTGTTTGTATATTTTGCTTGTCAATATACAAACATAGTAATTTATTGTGACTTTTTCATAAATAGTATACAAATAGCTAGGGTAAGCATATACAAATTCTAGATTTATACAATTAGGAACTGAATTATACAAATTCTGAATTTATACAATCAGAGACCGAATTATACAAATTCTGAATTTATATGATTAAAAAACTGAATAGCAAAATTTCGCGAAACTATAGCCACAAATTAAAAATAATCAAAATTATAGTTGTATTACATAATATACTCTAGATGTTTGCTATTTCACGTAAATTTCTCTTAAAAGAAGACGTAGGAGAGAGAATCATACACCTTTATATATAGGTTCTTTTTTATTTATTTATTAATATCTGTTGTAAAAATGAGTTCGCACACTCAACATAATGTTGATACTAGGGATGACAATGGGGCAGGGCGGATGTGGGGCGGAGTGGATTTAAGGCTATGTGGAGCGGGGTAGATTGAAAATTTTACGGGTTAAGCTCAACCCGCTCCGCCCCCACCCGCACCGCCCCATTGCCATCTTTAGCTGACACTTTGAACACCTCTATGTAAAAAAAAAATGCAACGAAGGAATTATCATATATAAGAGTATTTTTCCTAGTATTAAAACAAGGAAAAATTAGCAAACTAGTCAAACTCTTTAACATAATTATTAAAAACATCTACACTTTAAAATAATTATTGAAAATGTCAATATGTCAATATTTTAGCAAATAAAATGTATCCTAATATAATTAATATTCTCTCCTTTTATTTCTCAAATCAGGCCTCACATTAGACTAATTTTACTCCCCCTATCCGTGAAAAAGAAAAAAAAACTTTCATTACCCACTTTTCCCTCTTTCTAGGTTTTTACCCCAAATTTCTCCTCTCTCTCTCTTGAGTTTTTCACCATTGTTCTCTGATTTCCTTGTCTAAGAAAATCACCTCGTCTATTTTCCTCCAATTTGTTCAAGAAATCTCACAATTCCTTCAAAATATTTTTCACCCATTGATAAAGGTAAATACATTGTCACCAAGTATCTTTTAAGATTTCCCTCTATTATGTAAAAACACTATTAATAAAATAAAATAAAATAAAAATTGGGTGCTGAAGATTTTAAAAAACTTGTTGAAGACCAAGTTGAGGAAGAACAATTTCCTATTAGTTTATTTTGTATTTATAATTTTTTTTAGAATTTTGTATCCTTTCTTAATTAATATTCAAATCAGTATGTATGCTATTAATATTTGTATTCATTCAAAATCTCATGTTGCATAGTTTATGAATCTTGTCTTTGTTCCTAATTTGAATTCATCTCAAAGGTATGTCAACTAGATATGTATTTTATTTATAGGAAGAACAACTTCTTATTAGTTTGTTTTGTTTTTTTATAAAAAAATTTCAGAATTTTGTATCCTTTCTTAATTTGTATTCAAAACCGTATGTATGCTATTTATATTTGTATTCATTCAAAAATCATGTTGCATAGTTTATGAATCTGGTATTTGTTCCTAATTTGTATTCATTCTAAAGTTATGCCAACTAGTTATGTATTTTATTTAAGAATGATTGCAACAAATATTCACTTATTTCTTTTCAATTTTATATTTCATTCTCACTTTTTCATCATACTTTTTTTTGTATTTTATATATTATTATACAAAATACTACATAAAAATTAGAATGAATACAAATACAAATAAAATACATATTAGAATGAATACGATGAATACAAATATATTTCTTAAATAACTACATATTCATTTGGCATACCTATTGGAATGAATACAAACTAATAAAAAAAATTTACAAGTTCCATTATACAAAATACAACATGAAAACTAGAATAATACAAATAGTATACATATTGGAATGAATACGATTTAAAAAAGGTTACAAAATTCTGGAAAAAAATTAAAAATACATTGTGAGAAAGGCACACGTTTGAGTTTTCTTTGAAAATAAAACTAATGAGAAAATTAAGTGATATTTACCTTTTTTTGAAATATTCTCTCCCTTGATTTCCCCCCTTCTGTTATTAAATAATTGTATTCTTTCAAATTAAAAAAAAATACATAAATCAGATATATAACAAACTAAAATATTGAAACTTTTAATAAATATTAAAAATATGGCTAAGATATCCTATTAAATGCTAAAATATTGACATTTTGAAAATTTTCCCTTAAAACAATATGTATAAGCAATCACAAAAAGGGAATCACTCTTATTAACATTGTAGAGGAAAATGGACTCCTTAAAGACAAGTTGGACCAGCTATCTATTGGGCTCGTTTGATTTAGATTGATCTCGTATTGGAATTGACAACTCATTACAAGATATACAATTTTACAAAGAATAATTGTATATATGATAAAGAATAAAATCAGCCAGAATTAGTATAAATACATTAATTCTGTTTTACATTTTCATTTCAGCAATAACATGTATAAATAGTGGTAAAAATTTATACATTAATTTTACTTCTCTCTTTTATTTTTTTACATATATTTCATAGTTGATGCGCATTTTTGCAGTGAATTAGACCGGACATAGTTATATCTAAAAAACAAATTCTGATCATACTAATTTATTATTATTCTTACATTATAAAAGTTAAAAATATATATTAATTAATTATGATTCAGTAATTAAAATTATATTTAAAGATATAAACTATGTTATATATTTATTAGGTCAGGGTCGTCTCAACGAGTTTGGGGGACCTAAAGTCAAACTTCATAAAGAGACCTTTATAACATATTTAGTGTAATCCGACAAATGAGGTCTGGAGAGGTATGATATATATGAAAATTATGAAGTAAAAATATAAACATTGTAAATTTTCAAATACAAAATATATAATATAAGGTTAGAATAATAAAATCTAACTCAAAAAATTAAAAATTTTAATAATATCAAAATTGTGTTGCGCTGAATTTGATAAGTTGATATAATGATATTAATATAGTGTTGATTAGTTTTAGTGCTTGAAATTTGAAGAAGACGCCAAAAAATAAATTTGATCTTTTTATGAGCACACAACAATAGATTTTGCATAGTATAAAAGGTTTGACTGTTTGGAAGACTCTAGAATATTCAATAATGAGAAAATAAAAATAGTGAATGAAGAATTAAAAAGTAAATATAAGAATAATAGTGTTGGGTCGTAATAATCATCAAAAATTCAGAATATAAATATGTGATGGGATTGGAACAATGTGCTTACATAGTGCAATATATATAAAATCAAGTTTTTGCATAGGCGGTCTCTAGTTTGAGGTGGTCTTTTATTTTCTGTCTTTTAAATTTCGTGATCTTTAATTTTTATTTTTATGTTCGTTTTTAAAAAAATTATGAATTTAGCACTATTCTTATACATTCTATCAAACGATCCCGTAATGTTCTTTCAATATGCCTGCAATTTTTTTCTTCAAGACACCAATGATACCTTTATCTTATAAACTATTTGATATGAAATAAAATTTGGATGGAAGCCAAGTTTGGCTTCAAAGCGTTTAAGTTTATCAACTCAAATTGCTAATTTATAAGTACTTTTTTTCTTTTTAGATCTATTTTTTTTTAGTATCTATATATGACTAATATGCAAAAGGTTAATTATATTGTCGTATTTTGTTTTCATAGAAATATTTCCACCAGGTTGTGCACTTCTTTTTTATATGAGAAGTAGATTATTAGTTTTTACGTTTTCAATAAACTAAATTTCACCATATGCCAAAGAAAAAGACAAAATATTACTTAATTAAAACTAAAAAAATTATAGAGAAGCTAGTATTCTACTTTGACTTGGCTTAGAAACTAGAATGCTAATGCCAATTTTTTATGTGGATTTTGTAATTGAATGATGAGATTCATTTCATGTGAACATGTTTACTTCCATAAAAAATATAAATTTATCAGTCAATTTTAAATGTTTAATGGGTTCAATAACTATAACCTAAAGATTAAATCAATCAAATTTATATTTTAGATTATATTTTCGTAATAGTACACTCATCATCTCAAAATTCTGGATTGGCCTCTACTGATAATAGTTATTTTGCGCTTGTTGGAACTTGGGAGGGGATGGATGATGTGTTTTGGATGATGTGTACGTTTTCTTTGAATTTTGAGAGAGATGATTTTATAACTATGTAAAGTCTAATTAGCTTGTGTCACGACCCGAGCCTACACCCTGGACGTGGCCGGCACTCGAGAACCATTGTTGGTTCCCAAGCGAACCCTTATCCTGGCTGACTACAAGCGGAAGACTAACTCAAGCATACAAAATCTTAAAAACTGAATAAAAAGAATATATTCAACTCGCCATAAAATAGGCAACTTAAGTCTTTAAAACATTTAACAAAATAAATGAATAGACTT
>JAJONR010005621.1:0-76553 GCA_029582245.1 Solanum etuberosum | reverse complement strand
GGTTTAAGGTTTTGCGGGGCGGGTCGGGTTTAAGGTTTTGCGGGGCGGGTCGGGTTTAAGGTTTTGCGGGGCGGGTCGGGTTTAAGGTTTTGCGGGGCCGGTGGGATGCGGGGTGGGATGCGGGGCGGGTTGAAGTGAGTTTTTTAAAATTAATGCGGGGTGGGGCGGGTATATGTGATTTTGTGTGGGTTCAAACTTAATTTTAACTTCTTACATGTTATAAGAGTGAGAGAAGTGATAGAGCATTATTTATTAAGATAATTTCTTTAAAACTACTAAAATATTCAAGATAGTAATGAAAATTGTTCAATAAAAAAAAATACAATCTTTTACATATTTCCCAATTTACATCTAAAAAATAAAATTTTAAGTCACTATTCTATTAAATTAATACAACTTAATGAAAATATGAATTTATTTTTATGAATTTTATTTTTAGTATCAAACTTAACTAGAAAAATAAAATATTAAAAAATTTATGCGGGGCGGGTAGAAAATAAAAAAAAGTTGTTATCCGGGGCGGATTAAAATTTTTGCAGGGTAAGCTCAACCCGCTCCGCACCCCCATTGACATCCCTATTGCCAATGATAAGCAAAGTCAATACTTTTAAACATTACAAATATTTTAGATCTTTAAATAGAACTGCAACTGCAGTAAATTAAGTTTTTTATAATAATATTCAAGGTAATATATTGCGAACACATGACTAACATCTTATTAATTTGAATTAACTCTTATCATATAATACTATGTGAAGTTAAATACTTAATGTTTTTTTAAGAATACTACATTATAAATCATGGGTAATGAAAAAACTTCTTACTAAAATTTGGGTTTAGGCAACTAATTTTAATGAAACGCTCTTGTATTTACAAATGAATGTTGTGTGGTGAAATATTCTATGAATTGGTTTTTTGATTAAAAAAATGTAGACCTGAATAATTTGTCACACATATAAAAATTAAGTTCAATAATGTTGAAGAGTCCTTTTTTTTTCATTTGACATGATTAATTATACTTCTCTTTTCTTGATATAGTCCATTACTCGTAATGCTAAATGGCTACTTCAACTTTGTTGTGATGGACTCTCTCATATTATGAAGGATAATTCAGATAAACAAGAAATTAACAGAAATGATTTGAATCAAGCTTCAAAAGTGGTTTCACCCCTTGAGCACTCAACTAGTGGCGGTACAAGGGCTGGGCTTTTTAGAACTCCCATTTCTGGAGGGGTACAAAGTGCAACCTCAGCTCATGGCCTACCTAAACCTGCCTTAGCTGTCCGCAATCTAATGGAGCAGGTAGATTCCTTGTGTTATTATATATTTGTAGTTTTTAAGATATTTGTAAAAATAACATCTTTTTGTGTGTTTTCATTGTTATATCACCAATATTGCAGGCTAGATTTGCTCATTTATGCACTGTGATGTCCCGGATGCATCATCGACGAGAAGGCTACCCATTTGGAACACTTGTAGATTTTGCGCCAGATTCTATGGGGCGTAAGTTGCTACTCTATTGTCAGAACAATTTTTTTAAAACCCATCTTTTGGCTTTCTTACAATTAAGTCTAGAAAAATTAGAATCTGAAGTGTGCCCTACCTATTGTTGGTGGGAGGTGGCAGGTATCCCGTGGAATTAGTTGAGGTGCACGAAAGTTGTTCTGGACACCACGGTCATTAAATAATAATAATAATTAGAATATGAAATCGAGTTCAAAACTCTATTTTGAGTATATTGATTCTCAATAAGTGTAGGCCACTTTGATCCATGTGAATTTTGTAAAAGGGATCATTTGGTCTTGGTTAAAGTTCTTATTTGTTGACAATTTTTAGCATGATCTTGAATTAACTCATCTTAATGCGTTGAGTTACCTTGTTGGTTGTGGTACCAAAGTGGTGAAGACTAAGAAACTTGTCTAGACCTACTAGGAAATTGTTAGGTACATTATTGGTAAATATTCTTGAACTAAATTGAGTTTTCAGCATTAATGTAACTGACCATTGTATAAGAAATTGAACATGGAGTACATTTATTTAATTATTAAAAGTTCTTGTAAAATGTTGTTCTTGATTTGATGTTTAATGAAGCAAATCTTCGTAAGTAGACAAAATAATCTATATGCCTCTTTTCCTATTTTTATTACATACAATGTTCCATTAATTATTTCTCATTCTTTTGCCAGATCCAATATTTTCGTTCTCGCCATTAGCTATACACACCCGTAATTTGCTAGCTGACCCGAGATGCACATTGGTTGTACAGGTTTGTGATATATTTCAGCAAACAGCAAGTACATTTGGCTTATATAATTTTTTGAGAATGAAACATTTGGCTTATATTATGTCTCTGAATTTCTTGCACTTTTGGCTGTTTAGATTCCAGGATGGAGTGGTTTATCTAATGCAAGGGTCACGATATTTGGTGATGTCTATCCACTACCTGAAGATCAACAGGTAGCTGTCTTATTCAACACGTAGTGATCAATTTCAGATTCCTGTTAACATCAAGTATTTACCTTTACAATAAGACACTTAAGAAACTTCTTAGCCATCTCTATTGTCTCCTCAAAAATGATATAATTTCGCTTGCTTAAATTCTCACATACACCGGATGTATCTGGTCTTTCTTAACTGTCTCTTGTGTTTTGTTTTTTAAAAACTGTATGTTACTGTCCGGCATCAACCGTAGTATTTTTTATCAGTTGACATATGAAAAGGAATGAATTTTTACGTCAGATCCTAGGGGTCTCGCGAATTCTCTCCTGTTTTTCTCTTTACTCTTGTTAAGTGGAGGTTATGGTTTACTTGATACACTTTGAAGAAGGAATTGATATGGGCTGGACCTCCTAGGCGTCATATCAAATTTATTTAAGTGGAGTCTTTTTGATGGAATCCTTAGCCTGATTTTTCAGTTCTTCAACTAGGGATCCTATTTCATTATTTACTAGGTGAAAAACAGTTGACACATAGGAGGAGTGACATCTTTTTATTATTATTGATCAACTACTATTGTTTTCTTCAATAGTATATCCCAAGTTGAATACTTGTGTTTGACTTTTATATTCATAGTAAGATAACAGTTGAGTATTGGTATTGTACAAAGATGTAGAAGTTCACATGCAAAGTCCATAGGTTCTATTTTTATTTTTTTTTGAAATTGCAAAGCCATAGGTTCCTTTAGACTTTCTTGGAATAGATAAAAAAATAGCACAGTGAAGTGTAATAATGGAGCTTGTAAAGACAACTTATGTAACTTCTGGTTTAAAATATTTTTACAACTGTCCATTCCGGGGAACCATACATTATCTTGGAATGGACGAAGAAGTGAAGGTGGACATTTATTTTCTGCATTGTGTATAAAGTGTCTTCTGCCTAGATCGATTTTCTTATGTTTCCCTTTCATGACCTTCTGTCTTCTTTGGAATCATATCTTTATGTAGATTCTCTATTTTCCATTAAAATATAACTAAACTTAGGTAGAGGTAAGGTTTGCATACACTCTACTCTTCCCAGACCCCTTTGCGGGATTTTACCGGGTATATTGTTGTTGTTTTTGTAATATAACTTAACTTTACTTGATTTTAAAAAACAACTTGCTTTTTTTTATTTTCACCCTGAGAAATCTGTTTGGAGCCAACCTTTTGTATCAACCTTTGAAAACTTGAGATGATGGGTCCGCCCCCATAAAAGAACCAAAAAAGAAAAAGATTTGCTGTCCTGTCAGCTTTGATCCTGCAATCTGCTTTCAAATGCCACTTGTAGAATTTTGCAATTTTTATGTTGAATACTAAACCTTTAATAGCCATTATTTTCTGTTGGTTGAGCCAAGTTATTAGAATTATCTCTAAATGGTATGAATGTTGCAGTTTTCTTAACAACTGTATCGATTGTTTCAATAGGAATGGGCACACAAGCAGTATATAGCAAAACATCAGCAAGGTCCTTCTCAACAATGGGGAAACTTTTTCTACTTTAGGATGCAAAATATAAGGTCAACTCTTTTTCTTAAGTAATAATTCTGCTGGGTTCGTGTTTCATATGAAAATGAAAGGAGTAAAACAAATTATTATATGCATTCTCTCTCCTAGCTATTTACATCATCAGTCTCTTCAGAATTTTTGACTTGGATTTATCTTTTCACTCTGTGCATTCTGGCCTCTGGCCGTCTGGCAAATGCCTTTTTACTAATAACGTGTGCACCTTATATTCCAAATTTACTAGTTGATTTTCATTATAAGCGTTTTATTCTTATCTCTTTATTAATGAATTATTTAGAATTTGGAACACCATCCCCTACCGTCACTGGTGGGTTTTCTGGAAGGAGAGAAGTGCTAGAGTTTTTTAAGTCAGGAAGGATGATATGGTTAATCTTAAACACAAATGTTTATTTTTGCTAAATTATTGGTGCAAGATCAGCTTGGTCAATGTTTTAGAGCCGGAAGCCATGTGTCTATTTTCTCTGTTCTTTACCCTCTTTGTGTAGTTCTCTCTTTTTGGCTGGATTTTCACCAGTTTCTGCTAACATGAATAAATAGAACTCTTACATTACCTATCAAATAATAACAACAGCAACAATAAGAATAGTAATCATAATAGTAATAATAATAATAATGCTGGAGGAGTGGAGGTTATCTACTTTTTGATTCTGTGTACCACTAGTGTTTTCCCATTTATGATGAGTCATAATTGGTTGCTTGATTGAATACAACATGACCAACGTATCTACCATCTTTTAAGTTTGAATTTGAAAAGATCCATCTACCACTTTCTGTGAATGGTTTATTTGAAAGGAGGAAACAAAAGGCAAGCTCTCATTGCAGATTGTTGCGTAGAGAATAATTAGCAATGTATAGCTCAAAGAACTTACTTGCTTTATCAATTATAACAGCGATGTATATTTCATTGGAGGCTTTGGAACTGTTGCTTGGGTGGATGTCAAGGAGTATGAGTCAATTCATCCTGATAAAATTGCTGTTGATGGTGGTGAACAATATCTTAAGGTACGTTTTTGATTTTTTGAGGAATTGATAATCACTGAGTGACTTGATTAATGTGCCCATGCTACTATATATTTGTAGTACTATTAGAACTTTGAAGTAAGTGAATATGTAGATTGTATTTGCCATTCTAGGTTTGATACGAGGCTTCATTTTTCCTCCTTCCCTTTTTTCGAGACTTCGACTAAGCTCGTGAATTTTTTGGTGATTCTTATAGGAGCTCAATGCAATATTTTCGAAGCCTCTAAAAGATCTTTTAGCACAAGAAAGTGAGGTGGATGATGCCGCTTTGATCTCAATAGATAGCAAGGGGACAGATATTCGTGTCCGTCAAGGGGCACAGGTACTTTCCATGTGCTGCTTCTTTAAGTCATTTGTTTTCACATCACACCCTTTAAACTTTTCTTTTTACTTTACTTCCTGCAGTTCAATGTACAAAGAATATCATTTGAAGAAGGCCATTCAGTTGAAACACTAGAAGAAGCCAAAGCAGCACTCTGGAAATTGATAAATGGAGGCCGACTTCACAATTTGCAGAAATGAAGATTGCAAAATGCTATCTATTTAACTTAAGGAGTCGAAATGATCAGTGGAATAGCCTGTGTAAGGTTGGCGGTTATCCTATCACAAGAATCAGTTTTGTCACTTTTTTTTTTTTTTGCGGAAGTATTAACTTATAGCCTTATAGAGGTTATGGTTGTGGGTGTGCTGAGTTCTTCGGAAAACTGACTTCTACTGACCTAAATTTGCAGTGTAAGGTTGGTGATGGTGTTTCAAGAATGTTCTCATCACATTCTCTGTGCTATAGTATGAACTTATAGCAATTCAAGATTGTTCTCATTCTTTTTTGGGGTGTTTGTGGGCTCTGAGGTTTAAACTAAAGTATGTCAGCTTGCGTTTTCAAACATAATCTAATTTCCATATAGTAAACGTAAGATTTGTTGTCTGGCCCTTCCCTGCACCTCCACATAGTGAGAGCTTAGTACATTGTGCTGCCTTTTTTTAAACGTAAAATTTGTACTGTTAATTGAAATGCATTTTCTGCTACCAGAAGTGACTCTGTGACACTTTTAATTTATTTTTTCATCTTTTATTTTATTGTTTCATCTGGTAAGGACAAAGTAGCGTGACAGATTATCTCAGCAATTATTCATATGAAGCTATTGACCAAACTGAGAAGGGACTGTTGATGCAATTATTTTTGTTTCCACTATGGGTTATTTTTAAAAGGGTACAATCCATCATATTCAACTATCCCACCTCACTTCTGGAGAGACCTGAAAGAGTTGGGCCTAGGGGCCAGGGGTTATGTTTGACAGGACTGAATATATTTTTCTAGAAGGAATTTGTGGACATCGTTAGTACTTTGGTATATGTACTAGCGTGAGGTAGCTGGTATCTCGTCAAATTAGTTGGGGTGCGCATAAGTTGATCTAGGGCAACATGGTTATAAAAAAATCTCTAAAATAAAATGCGTCAGAGAAATTTTGGTGTTTGACGAGTAGAAAATGACTTTTATTTTCTGAAATCTTTTGTACGAACACTCCATGCCAGGTGGATAGTTACTACATGAATTGACTAGCAAGATGATGAAGTTATCTTAAGATATGAGATTATCCCCCACAACATTTAATCTCTTTCTATAAAAATGTTCTTATCTCAGTTTGGAGTTAAACCTCTAATACTGGAAATTCCACCTAATGACCTTAAAAATGATGAAAATGAGTGATTTTGAATTCTTATTAGACTCCAGTTTGCTCCACGAAATTTTATCCATGAAGCACATAGGATTACCAATTTAAGACCAGTTATCTCCAAGATCATTCTCGTAAATCGCTTCCTAAATAGAGAGTCAAGAGGTGAAATTAGAAATTTAACCTTCTGGGTTCTAAATTTCGTAACAATAATTTCAAGTGTAAATAATTGAGTTCTAAACTTAATTACATATTTAATAAACTTTTTAATATAAATACATTATTTAAACAAAAGTTACTAGATTTGATGAAATGCATACTCGAGCTTCTACCTCCGAAGGCCAATGAGTGATTTACTCATGGATAAGACTAGCCTTGTGATTATCCAACTTTGACTTAGTAAAACTAAAGCAAAGTGTTAGATTAAAATGTAGAATTATTTAGATAGTGACTATGGACTTCATTTGATTTGTGAACAAATTACACAAGGCCCACCCCTCTTCCCTATTGGACTGCCTAGTACCAAGGTGACGAGGATGAAACGGATTTTTCTAGCAAAACACAAAATGACAAAGTATCCTCACTGACTCTTTTTGTCCTAGTCTCAACTAAATAAACAAACAAACAAACAATCCAAAAAAAGAAAACGCTACTGCTTATGCTCTCTCTCCAGTGCAGTGAAAATGGTAAAGAATTAGGTGAAACTTACCAATTTGAAAAATAATTATTTTTAAATGCAAATTTTTTGGGGGTAAAACGTAAACATACCCCTATTTAAAACACATGGAATAACTTATAGAAGTTTGAATCACATAAATCATTTTTTTGTTTTTCCATTTATAAAAATTTTCACCCCATAAATTGTTCGTTTTAAAACTCCTATAAATGTGAATCGTTTTTACTTCTTTGGGTGGAATAAATTTTTCAATTTCCATGTCGTTTGTTGCAGTTGTTCCTTTTTTTGTCGGAATTTTTTTGGTGTGAAAAAAGCTAAGGAAGTGTTCGGTCATTAAAATTTTATACTCATATCTAAAGCTAAATTCTGAAAAACACGCTTGATCATAAAATTTTACAATTAAAATTCAATGTTTAAAAATTTAAAAAATAACAAGAAATATATTTTCACCTTTTTAAATTTTAATTCCAAATTATTTTGTAAAAGGTCAAAATCAATTTCAATTTGTATTGTACTATTGTTGTCAAACACAATCAAATATCATTTTTCACTCTGAATTTTTACTTTTTTATTCTTTTTAAATTTCACAATAAGACATATCAAAAAGCCTACTAAATGTTACTCCCTCATCTCAATTTATGCGTGCTTATTTCATTTTCGAGAGTGAATTTGATCAATTTTTCGTAAAAACAAAAATGAGAGGTGAATAATGTTAAAAAACCAAAGGCAGAGCAAAAAGATGCACCCACCACCCAGCAAGGTAAAAACCAGAGCCAAAGCCAAAATCCCCAACAATCAGCAGCAGCGTGTGCACTCCACTCTCAACTCTCAATTCTCAATTCTCAATTCTCAATCCTCAACTCCCATGGCTACAAGCAGCAGCTGCAGTTCCCCTTATACCAACGGATCATCTCCAATAACGACAATAGCTCAAGACCATCTCTTCTCCATCTTACTCTTCTTACCTTTGGACTCCATTTTTTGCTTTGCTCTAACTTGTAAGAAGTTCAGGTCCCTCACTTACTCAGACTCTTTATGGGAATCACTCTGCCGAAGAGATTGGGGAAACTCCACCATTGATGCACTCAGATCCTTCGCTGTTGACGGTAAACAACAACAATTTCCTTGGAAGAAGCTCTACCAGCAAATCTACCAATTGGACTCTGTTTATTGTCGCAGACTGTTGACGCATCCACAAGGAGGAGAAGAGCTGCTTCTTCCTCGACCTAGAGCTTCTCATTCTCTCAATTTTGTTTCTGGTTGTCTAGTTCTCTTCGGCGGCGGCTGCGAGGGAGGTCAGTCTCTATTCCACATCTCTTCAACTTAAATAGATTTTCTCGACTAAACCTTTTACAGCCCCCATTCCTTGTTGCTCATTTGGTGACTCGAACCCACAATCTTAGTGTTGGAGGTAGAGGGTGCTTGTGTATGCTCGTTGATCTATCTAATGCATTTGTAAGGATTTCGGTTGCTCTCAAATTATGAGACATGCCTGTGCAGTGGCGGAGTTAGAATTTTCACTAAAGGATTCAGATTATAAAAAGTACACACACAAAGAAGCCAAACTGGATTCAACATCTACAGTATATATAAAGAAAATAATCTTAACCTTGTATGTATATATATAGTATATTTTTTTCGCCAAAGGGGTTTGGATGAACCCTTACGCCCACTTGGCTCCGCTCCTGGATTTAGGAGTAGCAAAAAGAGAATTTCCTTGTTTCACTTGACCTCTCATTTCTGAAAAAAGAAGATATGGAAAGGGGATAAAGATAACTGAACCATTAAGTGAAAAGGGGTGCTAAATCTTTTGGTACATTTGGTTGACTCAGTTTGCAGCATCACTTTTGCTTGTGCCCATGGTCTTATTGATTAATGCTCAGATGGGGCATATACTTGCCCTTTGTGTCCCGTTAATCCCTCATAAATCATAACTGTTCTTTTTTTCTTTTATTGTGATCTAGAAAGTTACTTATCTCTTGATTAGTCAAATCAAGATTTTTTCTCTCATTTCGGTTCTTCATAGGGTGTTCCATTTGGGACAAAAACAGGATGCTGCTGACGATTATCATGGAGCTTTTCCTGATTGCTAGTAACTATCTGCTTCTTACATTAGTGGAGCTAAGATCTTTGTATTTACTTAGTTTTTTGGATAAAATGGGTAGCATAATCTTGTTTGGCTATTTAATGGACCTAGTTGAATGAAATCATGTGATCAGTGTCTTCGCTTTACTTTACACATGAAGCACCACATGCAAATTTCTGAGTTGAACTGCTGATTTTATCTGTCTTGGGATAGATATATAAGTTCTGCTGTATTTTTCCTAATTAAAAGCTGCTATGATGAACTTCAATTTTCCGAGATAAGATTTGGAAAATCACAGAAGAGTTGGCTTAAGGGTAGAAATCAATGAAAGTTATACATGCAACACAGTACTCAAGATTCTTTCACGACCTCACATGGCACACACACTCAAATTAATCATTCATCATTCCAAATTAGATATTTTGTTGGTAATGGGATAGACAAGTAAGAACAGGAGGGAGAGGGCATCGAACTCTGCTCACTCAATATATGATCGTCTCACGAAGAACCATCCGGTCACACTCTGAAATTATCTCAACCTGATGATTGACACTTGTAACTTTCAGTAATTGGTCTTTTAAATTCAGAACAATTTTATGCTCCCAGGGCTTAGTTCAAGTGGCAAAAGCTGAGGTAATAGTGACTTAGGTCACAAGCCTGAGCCTAAGCCTTGTATTTAGGTGAGGGACGGATCCATTATCCCCCGTTCCAAAAGTTGTCATTGGTCCTAAAGGTTGGCCCTAGACAGATTTCTCAGTAAAAAAAAAGGACAAAAAACTTTGAATAGCATACATCCTATAAGATTGCGTCTGTAGATTATTATTGGAATGTATGCTGTAATTTGCGAACTGATGTTTGCTAAATTTATCGATAACCAGTAATATTTCTTCCTAAAGTGGTGTTATCTGTGCTGTACTTTAGGAAGGCATCTGGACGATACATGGGTAGCATATGTTGGCAATGACTTCAAGAGAATATTGAAATGGAATAAGATTGAATCAGGGGTACCAAGTGGCCGCTTTGGGCATTCATGTGTCGTGATTGGCGATTGTCTAGTGCTTTTTGGAGGAATAAATGATCATGGGGACCGCCAAAATGATACATGGATCGGCCAAGTAGTGGTACACGATGCATTTGGTATCACATTATCCTGGAGACTACTTGATGTCGGTTCCATTGTGCCTCCACCAAGAGGCGCTCATGCTGCATGTAGCATGGATAAAAGGAGGATGCTGATTCATGGAGGGATTGGTTTGTCTGGCTTGCGATTGGGAGATACATGGGTATTGGAACTGTCCGAGAATCTTCATCTTGGAGTTTGGCAAGAAATTGCGACTCATCCATCTCCTCCATCTCGCTCTGGACATACATTGACTCCTGTTGGAGGAAACCAAACAATTTTGTTTGGTGGGAGGGGTTTAGGCTATGAGGTGCTTAATGATGTATGGCTGTTTGTTACATCTGATGGTCACGGGAGATGGGTACAGTTACTATTTGACTTGCAAAATATACCCCAAGGATTGACCCTGCCAAGAGTTGGTCACTCGGCTAATCTCATCATAGGTGGACGATTGCTAATTTATGGAGGAGAAGATTCCTACAGACACAGGAAAAATGACTTCTGGGTGTTGGATATCAGCTCAGTGACGTCCATTATGCAGTCTGGGTCTCCTCCAAGCCTGGAGAGATCAACTACTAAATTGTGGAGACGGCTCAAGTCCAAAGGTGATAACCCTTGCGGCAGATCATTTCACCGAGCTTGTGTGGATCCTTCAGGTCGTAATTTATACATCTTTGGTGGCATGGTAGATGGTTTACTTAATCCTGCTGAATCCTCTGGGTTGAGGTTTGACGGGGAGTTGTTTCTTGTTGAGCTTTTGCTTCAGTGCTAGTGGAATTGGAAGGAGATTATTGGAACAACATGTGGTGATCCCAAAATGCTGCTGCTTTACATGGCAATGAATGTAGTGTAAATATCAGTCCTACCAGTGAGAAGCAAGTTAGCAGCTAGTGGGGTGCTTTGTACAGTCAAAGACCTAAGGTGGTATTGTAATTTGGTGTAAGCATTGCATCTAAAGGATTGTAAAGGTATGTTTCTTCTCTTCTAGAGGAAGCTAGTGTCAACCAAAACAAGTGATGCACGATACCACCCCCGAGCTTTTCACGATCCAGCAAAGCCCTTTAGAAACTACCTGTAAATTTCTAGTTAAGGAGTGAAATTAAGTCTTGTAGACCAGATTTAGCTTGACATATGATTAATTGTTCTGAATTTTAATGTATTATGTACATTCTTGATCTTTATTGGCTAGTATTGTACTGTTGCTGCTATACTTTTTTTTTTCACCCCAACCTAGGAGCTCCCACCCTTTTTGCTGCTTTTGTGACTCAAACTCACAACCTTCAAGTTGGAAGTGAGGAGTGGTTATCATCGAGCAACTCCCTCTCATCTTGACCCCTCCTCTAACCTTTAATTTCACTCTTTAATTATAATAGTTCAGCTTTCAGTTACAGCGACAAATGGGAAGAAAATAAGGGAAAATGAACTAAATCGAATCAAAGCTGCTGCAATTCAAGATTATTGAATGTATTTTAATTTTAATATATATGACAACTACTGAAGTCTCTTCTTCAATGAAACTTTAGTACTATTGGATTTATTTATGCTTAATAAAAGGAAACATAACAAATCTGTCCATGCCTTTTGATGTCTGCCTTCATATGCCAAGTTGCAACACCTATTTTTGGCGTATCAACGTTTAACGGTGTGTGAATATAGCATACATGACCGGATTTGCGAGACCTTAAAACACGTATTCAACTAATCTGTCCATGCCCTTTTGATATCGATACTGTTACAATAAAGGATAATAATTTCGTCACCAAAGGTGTCGCGGTGTAGCTTATCGTTAATAAAGTGAGTTAAGAATCATGTTTAATTTAAAAGTAAAAATATTAGGTGATTTCTTTTATCTGTCCAAACAACAAAATTATTTGGTACTTATGCTTGAGGGAGATAGTATACGACTTTGAGATGCCCATAACTGGTTAAACGCACAATTATAAAAACAAAAAATAATAATAGTAATTTGGGAAATGTAAGATTATTCATCTCGTGTTTAGTTAAACTTTTTATTTTAATATAAGTAATTCTGAAATTGTCTATATTACAATTGTGTAATTTTAACCCATTCAACTTAAAATGACAATCCTGAAATAAAACAAATAAAATGACAAAGATGTTTCCGTCTAGTGGAAAACTAAATACACAATTTATATTACATTTTGTATATCTCAGTTTTAATCCAATAAATCAAACATCAATAGGTAAAAACATAATTACTAAATAATTCCGTCATTATCTATTCACCATATAAAATCCACATATTATAGTTTAATATTTTCGTCCTTTCAATTTGAGTGATACACTTTTTTTTAATATACTAAAACAAATGACACACTTTTATATTTAAAAATTAATTAACTCTTAGTGGATACTTTTTTTAACTATATAAATTTATGACATATTTAAACTACAAGTTTCAAAACCATTATAACTGCAAAATAGTTTTTTAAAAGGCTCATTTCTTTTATAAATTTCTGTAAAGAACTAAACAATCCCTCACGGAGACAACTTCCAAAAGATATTTCTGACGCGTAAAAAAAGCAAGAAAGAAAATCGTCGAGTGCCACTGCCACACGATAGCCCAATTCTATGCCAAGTGGTAGCTCAAGAGCATCCACGTATGGTGTGCCATAGAGATGATGAAAACGTGTCAATCAACAATAAAATAGCAATTTGGAAGAAGCCCCAAACAGCTGTATAATGAGCACTATTACTAATCATGTTATTATAATTTGTGATCTATCCATTGCCTCTTTTGACTCATTTGGCATTAACAACATGAATAATTATCCTCAACTTGGGAGCTACTACTACTTGTTCCTTCTCTTATTGTTGTTTACCATATCCTTCCACTATACTATTGGCAGTGCTGGAGATGGACAAGAAGAAGAAGAGCAGCAAATTCAAGAACAACAACTCCATATGAAGAGTAAGACTCCTATTATAGAGACTGTCAAGAAAATGTTTTCTTTCCCCACTTCTTTTCCTCAAACTTCAGCCAATTATTGGAGCAGATTCGAATCACTAATCAAACAAGGCAAGGCCTACTTCTCCCCTCCAACTCTAGAGTAAGTCAGGTTTATAGTTTCCACCAAAATCTTATACTATAAATGACTTTTTTTTTCCATTTAGACTTTGTTTGTGACTGATTGTGAGCAAAATGGGCAGTTTCAGAGATAGCCAGGAAGCACAGGCCAGGGCTGAAGGGGGAGCAGCACCAGGTGAAAAGGTGAAAGAAGCAGTACTGAAAAGCCTTGACAAGAGTAAAGCGGCCTTAGAAGAATCCGCCAAATCAGCAGCAAAATTAGCAGGGGAAGCAGTGCAGAAGACAACGAATAAGATGAAAAGAACATTTTCTTTTGGAGATAGAGACCCTGGACACCAAGAGGATGAGCTCTAATGAAAAAAGAACTTTGTAAAATAAATGTGAATAATTAGCACCTTGGAAGGTTAGCTTAGTTTCATAATGTATGTACTGGTATTTCCACTTGATTAGTGTTGTTTTTCCATTGGTTTGTTCATAGCTGTGTCATGTATTTTCTATATAGAAGTTTCTAAGGCCACTGCATCTATGCCTAGGCTTGTGTGAATTGGAATATACAGGAGAGAACAAGCCTGAGCAGCAGTTGCTTTATCAGAAACATGCTAATATGTAATGTTGGTTGGTCCTTCACCCTAACCACAAGAATCCACGATATAGAATTATGAGCAAGCATCTCCCTTCGAACCAAAAAGTTACCTATTTTTCTATAGCATTATATCGGGTAATTATGTCCAATAGAACTTGAACAGTTGGAACAGTTGAGCTCTTTGTTTTTGTCTGCTCTTGGAATTGAACCAAAAAAAATCATAGTTCAGCCCATCACTGATCACACATGGGCAAGGCCAGCCACACCTTCGGTGCGCATTGGAATTTTCAAGACTATCCGTCATGAGAAAAAGCAATATAAATCAAAATCAAAATGGCGGAGAATCTAACAAAAGGATTTTAACTGTCTAAGAGCACGGGACAAAACCTTAAATGGGAGAAGAACAAAATACGTTGATTCATATAAAAAGCAAATTCAGCCTCTGTTTGGTAAGGCACATGTTATACCGCCCACAGGCGAAGGGAAGAAGTATTTGACTACATTTTATTAAAACCAAATAAAAAAGCCAAGTATTGCACAAATGAGCCTCACTGGGTACACCAATTACTGAAAAGAGGGTAAAGGCAACCAACAGAGACAGATGTTTGTCCTTCGCTGTATCATCAATCTGTCAACATAATGCAAAAGGATGAGTTAAAATAAACTATATATAGGGTACATCCATATGTCTACCTATCAACAGTAAACTAGAGTTCTCAGACATAATTCTCAAATCTCACTTCATTTTCATTTCACCTACGAGAGAGTGACATTTTCCAACTCAATTAGTATATCTGGACAACTAAGCTCGCCATGATAAATAATGTTGTGAGACTGTCGTATCATACAACTTGTATGCAATAGCTGGTTTTGAGTATTATTATATGAAGTAAGCTAGTTCTCGAGCTCAAACAATACACATGACATGCCCCAACCAAGATAGAGCTCAGGAACATCATCCACAATTCACAGTTTCACACTACTAACCTGACAAGATTAATTTGATTATCCAAAATATAGTTATTCTAAGAAAACAAGCCACACAATTTTCACGGACCCACAAATATGCCCCCCAAGCAAGATAAGAGGTCAGGACATCATTCACAATTCACACTAATGACCTGACAAGAGCACTTTGATTATCCAAAATATAGTTGCTCTAAGAAAACAATATAATTCTCATGGATCCACAAATAGCTCCCCACTTCTTTAAGACCCTGGTCCTCAAGTATAGAAAAGCATTTTCAAGCATGAAATACTAATCAGCATTGTTAATTTGTCTCACTGCGACCATCTTCAGTAAACTTGCACCAACAACCACAACAACATATCCTGATCTTAAAAAATCAATCATGCAACTTGCAAACTACAACCATATACAGCCTAAGTTTAAGTTCCAAGCTTACTGGGTCTGGCTTAATAAATTTTCACTATCCATTATCCTCTCATTTAGAAATGTCTCGTTCTAATATTCTCAAGTTTTCTAACTCTATAGGTTATCTACATCTTTTTTCTGACATACAAATAGCCCCCATCAGGAAGTAGTATTGGACTAATTTTATCCTACAAACAAGACTAAACAACAATTTCTAACTAGTTGGCCATTTTTTTTATTATGCTATATTTTTTGCTTAGTTTATTTGTAATTACTACTAACTTCTTTTTATGTTATTTAGGTCCAACTCGTCATGTCCAATGCCTTCAACAAACATAAATTCACACCTATTTAAGGTGTGTCTGACAATTTAAGACAGACATGGCTAAACCACCTCAATACTCCAGAGTTAGTGTGATATTCACTCATCTTATCCTTTATGTGTGTTGTCAAAACTATTCATTTTACTTCGTGTAATCATGTATGACAACAAATCCATGTAAACATTCACCTTAGAAGCCCAACATTCCTTCTTCTATAACATTGTTTTATTACAACCATTCCATAGGGACTTGCTTTGCACTTGGATAAGTATCTTCTTATCGCATAAAACTCGAGTTAGTACTTCTCCAAAACAACAGCCCAATTTTAATTCTATATGTTGCATCTTTATACCATTCTACTAGAACATGAACCTAGACATTAATTGTCTTCATTTAAGCACCAGAATCCCATCTAACGACCACTCTGCTCAGCAAAAGAAGCAGTGCTACTAATCAAAAAGCTTAGAATGCAAATTCTCACACTAGAGAAATACATTTACCATAAACTTATAAAACAATGATGGCAACCAAGGACTACTCACAATTTCTTGGCAATAATTTACATATACTTTAGTTCTTTACGCTTTCTCTATTATTTGCTATCCTTGTTTTACCTCTGTATTGTCTTTCTCAAACTGCCTTGTTATGTGTTCGTACACTCTAGCTCTCCCAAACCCCAATTGTGCAAATACACGGGTATGTTGTAATTTTAAATTGATTTTAGCAATTTCTGAATACTCTCATCTCAACTTCATAATTATAGAAAGAGCATTAGCAATATCCAATTATAAGATCAAATCATCCTCGAGGTGATTACGTTGACCATCTAAATAAGTCCCTTTAACCTACAGATCCGGTACATAAATGGATCAGAAAAGTTGCAATTCCATTGATAGAGCTCATAATCAGTGTTAAACTATAGGTACCTTAGAAAATCGGAGCGACAATCAATGTCCGCCGCCGTGCTGTTTGTGCTCGAGGTGACGTCGCTCTTCTGGAAGGGCGACGAGGTAGGAGAATATCATGCCTCCGAAGCAGACATGGAGAAGAGGATCAACGGAGCTGGTTTCGATGTACTTAGCATGGTAGTTATCCAAACCCTTCCTGATAGCATTCTTCGCGTAACCGATTGAGAGCATCGGCTTTAGGTGCGCCGGCACCTCCTTCACCTTCAATCCCTTTATCTCCTTGTACAAGTTTCTCAAAGCCATTTTTCCGGCAAGTTTTTTGCTGAGATCTGAAACCCTAATCCCCTTGCAGTTGTGGCTGCTCTGTCAGTCTTCCCGGAGTATTTGACTTTCTCTTTCTGTAGATGCGTATAGTGAAAAAAAAATAAAATTACTTCACAATGCTTATATGTGAAGCGACTAATGGGTTGGGCCCAATATAGACATTTCTTTTCCTTTTTACATTTTAACCTTGTATATATTGTATCATTTGATCTACGACAATGGAAAGAAGGCATATGAATATAATAATTTTGTTATAATTGATTTCGTGAATCTCACATACTATATGAATAAAAGGCATATGTATAAAATAATCTTGTTATAATTGATTTTGATAATCTCACACATTATAAGAATAAAATCATAACGACAAATTGTGATAACATGAAAAGTTGAATATTAAGTATGATAGTGATTGAAACGTTAATTATCATCAAATGCTTTGAAACTTTGAATATATCCTTTGGATATAAGATTATCCAATATGAAAAAGTCAGACACAAGATCAAGTTTTCTAGAAGTTAAGATTTGTCAAAATTGTCACCAACTGATTTAGAGTTAGGTATGAGTATTTTCTTTACGCTTTTCATGTGTAATGTATAGTTAAATAGTCTTTGCCCCAACGACTTTATATGCCACCAATATAATATTATCTTATTTTTAGTTCAACATATATCAAACATACCACAACAATAAACAACATACTCATATAATTTTACATATACTAATAATAATAAAATGTCCCTTAATGATATCACAGTCTTCGACAAAGACATCGGCCCAAGAAATGTAGTTAAGCCCAGCCCAATTCATACACCGCCAAATTTTTGCTCTAATAAATTGACCGGAAGTCCTTTTCTTGCGTCGAAGTACCGGGCAATCCCCAAAAAGCGAAAGTTCCTCGTTCCTTCCTTATCGGTATTTGTTTATCTATTAATACAAGTGCCTAATTCCTCTCATTTCTAATGGCCCGTTCCATCGCTCAAGCCCTAAATCTGATCCGAACCACCACCGTCGCCGCCTCATACACCACCCGAAATGCTCTGCTACTGGTAGCTTCTAGGAGCGAGTCCACTCAGGCCGACAGGAGCACCGGATCTGACACCCCGGAGGCAGAGGCGGAGGCGCTGGCGGTGCAGAGGATTGAGGAAGCCATTCACCGGATCATAGTACGGCGATCGGCTCCCGATTGGCTTCCGTTCCGTCCGGGTGCTTCTTACTGGGTTCCACCTCGACGTAGTTCATACGGTGTTGCCGATCTCGTTCACAAGCTCGCTAATACGCTCACGGAAGAGGAAATTATGTCTCTCGCTACGTTCCGTGGCTGGCCTTCATCCAATTTCTATCTTGATAATGGTACTTAACTCTCTACCTTTCCTTCGTGTTTCATGATGAATTTTCTTGCAAAGTTGTACATTAATCGCAACAATTGGATATAGTCGACCTTGATTTTCATTTTAATGGATCCTGAATTCGACTCATAGGAGATCTATATGTCTGGACCTTTCCTTCGTGTTTCATGATGAATTTTCTTGCTTTACATTAATCTCAACAATTGCATATAGTCGACCTTGATTTTCATTTTAGTGGATCCTGAATTTGACTCATAGGAGATCTATATGTCTGGAAAGATCGTGCGTTCGATTTTTTTACTGTAGGGGAGGGTAATTAAATTACTGCTGCGTTTGCTGGATAGGATTAGGATGTTTTACCGGAACTGAGATATAATTTTGAGCGTCTTATGTGCATTACTTAAGAATTTGCGGAGAGGGGTTATAGAGTTATAAATTGGTTATTTATTTTTATTTTATTTAGGAACTTCGTATAGCCTTAGTCCTTGTCCAACCATCTTTTGGTTCCCTTGAGGAGAAGTTGCTTCCCTCTGTTGTTCCCGTATGCTATTCTGCTTGCTATCTGCAATTTGGTTTTCATTGCAGCATGTTTGTTGAGCTAGGCAGATGTTCTATTGTGTGATGATAAAAATGTACTGCACTGTTACCCTGTCTGATTGGTGCAGTGTGGTATGTGTAGAAAGTCTGACCCTGGCCATAGAGCTTTCCTTTATTCAACGTAAAGAGAGAACTATCCCTCAAAGAAGTTTCCATGATAATCTCACGTAGGATACATTACTGTTGTTTCGGAGCACTTGTAGTTTGAGGAGATCTCCATGAGTTAGAGTTATTCCAATGCTGTTTATGTATATTGATTGCCTTATGTGACGTTTGAATCATCATTGGGCTGCATTCTTTAGTTTTCTCTCCACTTAATACCAAGCTTTTATGGTTTACACAAATGTTACAGTAGGTTTAAGACCACATGTTTCAAAAGTGTTACCTTTCTTTTGCTAAATCGTTTTTCAGTCAATAGGGTCACATAAAATGGAATAGAGAGTATTATTTTGTTTCTCTTGTACTTTTGTGAAAAAATGGTTTAACCATCTTACTTTTTCAAGAGTCTGGTTGATTTGTTCATGATAATATATGCGCTAGAACATTGTTGTTTCTCTTGAAGGTCCAAAATTTGTGCAAGTGTTTTTTCATGAACCTAAGGCTGTTCTATACAATTAACTATTATTTTTGTTACAGTCAGGGGACAGGTTTGCTCATGTACTCTCTCTCACTGTCTCAATTTTTCTTTTTGCTGTTTCAGACAAGTGTAATGTGGCCAAAAAAGAAATCCAGTCTGAGGACGAGGAAGTTTAAATGCAAGCATGAGCATGAATGGGGAGAGCAACTGGTTCTCCATTGCCATTGTTAAGGTGGGTTAGAGCTTAAGAATTATTGTCGAAATGGCCACATGCAAATTCTAGTCCTCATTAGCTGGAGGGTTAGGTTGCACATCGTAAAACATCTTGTTATCATTTGCTGAACTCATTCTTGATTCAGTTAGTGTTTGGTAGACCTATGCACACTTGTATTCTACGAATGCCTCGAGATCTGTCTTATGCCTTTGTATAGAATTCCACAGTGGCCACTGGGGTGGCAGTTGCAAGATACTCAAATGTCTCTTCTTGTATTTGCAGGTTTACAAATTTCTGTACATAATGTAGCTGAACAGAGAGTATTGAGGAAGCATTTCCAAGCTGGAATATGTACATATAAGCTTCCTGTCATATTTCTTTTCTACTAGAAGAGTAGTATCTCGTCGAATGTACAGTGTAGGTTTATTTTGTTTTGCATTAATCCAAATTTCCTGGTTTAAGGTAATGGGTATTTCTGAATACAAGCTAGCTCTTTGCTATGCTTCCGTTTTTTAGGTCACACCTTAACCTCATTAGGAAGCGGAGTTGGATATACCCTAGTTATTGTAATGTTGTCATATCATATCAGCTTTTGTAAATACTTGAAATAAATCTTGGTTGTCCGTTATTTGCTTCTTGTTCTTACCTTTTCTATACTTGGGCGATAGCCAAGAACTCAGGTTGTCTTTTTTTTTTTTGCAAGAGAAACAAAACATGTAGTTCATATCACCACCTCTTAGTACTTACCTTTCTGAATGTCGTGGCTGGTGAGAGTGGGAAAGGAAGCAAGTGCATTTCTTCAGTCTTTTCCTGTGTTGCCAATTTACTGATTGTTCGATTGAATGGGAGCTCCTAGGAATTGCCGATTTGTCTATTGTTGGATCGAATTGGAGCTCCTAGCAAATTTCTCTTCTACTTCCCTAGTTATCAATTTGTTTATGTTTAACCTGAGAAGTTAACTAAACGTTCTATTTGGATGGAAGTAGCCATATATTTATGTAGGTTGCACAAATTTAATAGCAAATCTGGTCGTTCTCATTTGATAACAAAGTAAGAAATGGTTCTTGATGGGATGTTCCAATTATACATGTGTTTGAGAGAAGTGAATAAATGTAAAATGTAGCTACCCATCGCGTATCGCGGAGCCTTGATATGGCTCTTAGCATTGCATGGGACAAAGAATAAGATGGAAGTTCAATTGACAAGAAAAATTGCTTGTGCCTTCTTCATTATCAAAGTTCAGTTTGATCTCTGTCAAGATGACTGCCTTTGCACTGACTTGTATGTTATGGCAGCTCGAAGAAATTATTACTGTGGCTGCATTACGAATATGTTGACTAGTTTCTGTCGAAGGCAGAGCGTAGCTTTAACTTGGTTTGACAGGAAAGCACTGCAGCTCGAATGCAGAGATCAGCAAGAGTTGCATACCTATGATTGAATGACAGTTTTTTAATTGAATCAGTGGATATGTTACAAACTCGTACACGATGAGTTAGACTGAGAGCTGATGAAAACGTTTGCATGGTGTTTTTCTTTAGAAGTAGACATGTATTGCATTTATTAGCTTGGTATAAACACCCAGTGTAACAGGTAAGTATTCTCAGTTCTTGTTATCTGCTGTGTGTCTGAAATTAGTTGAGATCAAGTCCGCTTTGGTCTCCCAATATTCCACTATGATTAACATTGTAATTCCCATATCAAACCTTGCAAAAATCATGAAATCTCATCGTGATTGAACGGTGACTTATTTCAAAGGACATGAATAGCAATTTCTAATCATGGCGATTGAGAAGGTGCACGGAGGTCAAAGGTTTCAACTTTCAATAAACCCTATGCTTAAAGTCAAATCGAGGACCACAAATTCCAGAAACATGCATTATAGACCTTTATTACAACTTGTTGCACATATGATAACAACAAAACGAAGACCAGTGCGCTACATACCCAAGTGATAATAATAATGCTTAGGTACACTTTGCTGTCACCTTTAATTTCAAGTCTGATGATAAAGAGAGGACTGAAACTGTATAAATTCACCTAAACGACCCCTCAACTTACCGTGTTACTAAAATAAATTGAGTTGCACCAACTAAACAACAAATTGAAGGCGCTGGCCAAGCACCTTCCCATTTTACTTATCCAACTCTAGGATCCAAACGACCATTTCAGTGTGGACAACAGCACACAACTGATTCAACGCTACTTTGGAACTGGCTGGACCCGTCCAAGAACTGGAATACATCTACTGAAATGAGGACTTATCGAGTTTCATCCTCAAGGTTGCGGAAACCAGCAGTCAAATCATCATGAAGCTTCTTAAACTTGGATACCAAAGCATCCTCTCCTTCGGCCGGATCCTCAAATTTTTGGGACCTGTAAAGAATGGAGGCTTAAAAGGCAAAGAAAAAGAAGAGAAGGGGATGGGGGAGGCAAAGCACCAGACTGGCAGCACGATAAAATCTGTATCTTTATTATGATACCAGTTACCACATAATAAAGTCCATATTCTTGGGAGTTACTTACACCAAACGGTAGAACAAATCCCCTAGGCGATGCTTAATGAGAGTGTAGGTAATCTTCTGGCCATCCATACCAGCTCCTCGTTCAACGGCCTGTGCAAAAGATGATACACCCAAATGTCACAAGCAAATACCATGGTACAAGTTTCTCTTAGTTATTGTAATCAATAACGACTCTCAGAAGTTGGAATCTTGTTCATCCCTAGATCATCTTAACTGAAGAGCGGTAAAAGGAAATGCGAGCATGAAAATAACACAGGTATATCTTAACTAAAGAGTGACAAAAGAAAATATGAGCATGAGTGAATAACACAGGTGAGTAAAAATGGGTAACAGAAGTGCTTATCTCTATAAACGATAGAAGGGCACCCCAACACTAAAAAGACATGTATGATGTATCAATAGCCAGATTACTATACCTGGTTGGCTAAGTTATAGAAATGGATAATATTCCGTAACATCCAAACAGACTTGTAGAAAGGGCAGAATTTGTCGTACCTGTTACCAAAGAAAAATGAATGTGAGATCATAACAATCCCAATTAACAAGCATATTATGGTAGACTATTTTAACACTTACGGAGTAAATGCATTTTGTGCAAGGTAGTCTTCCCTCAAAAGCTTTGCAGTTTCCAAAGTGATTTTATCTGTTTCGGCTAGAGCATCTTTACCAACAAGCTGCAGAAAACAAACAGCAATATATCAATGACAGCTGTATCTACTTCCTGTAGACCACTGAGGTTTGAGGGGAAAAAGAAAATGGTTGGACAGGAGCAGGGTAATTGAGAAGAAATGTTTTGTTTGCTCTGAGAGGCTAAAAACTGTTTTAGCACACAGCAGCACTGAGTGTTAACTTTGCTATGCAATCCAACTGAAAGCCTAGATCTAAAGAAACGGAAACTCCCTAATGTGACAGCTGATGCCACGACACAATTGAAGTGATATACCAACTACTGAGCCATCACGTATCTAAGAGACTGGAGACAGTCCTAGTCTCCAGGCAGAATACAGAATTAGTTTCCCTCGTTATCTTAGTGCAGCCAATTTCCCTGAAAAGAGAGTAACAAACATAGATCTCTTAACCAAATGAGATCACGATTGTCCAAAAAGTTGCTGAGGTCATAAACCAGGAAGACTCGAAAAGACGTTAGAAATAGATTCAGGGATCAATATGCACTCGCTGCTTTTCCACGAAGGCTATTTAAGTGGAGTGTATGTTGATGACCTGAGTTGACATCTGGAAAAAGATGGAAGAAATGGGAGAAAAGAAGGTCGCCTACTAGTAATAATGGTGGTAAGAAAGAGACGTAATATGACTAGCTCAGTAACTTTATCCAATTTAAAAGGTTGGCTCACTCTCCTATCTGCCTCCAAGTGAAAAGGCAAGAATGAAGATGCCCACAGGAATATGAACAAGGAAGACGGATAGCACTAGGAAATAGTCAAGTCATGAACAATTTGTCCTTATCAACAATCATGAGTTTGAAGACAGGAAAGACTGCTACTCATAGTCAAGACTGTGCAGATGAGCTGCTCTTTACGACATACAACTCGAGAAGAAATGTTAAAAGGTTAAAAAAGAGGCATCATAAGCACATACTTGCACAATTTCATTTAGGTCATCCTCCCTTTGCAGAACCTCACGGGCTTTTGTCCTTATGGTGATAAAATCAGGATCAAACTTCTCATAAAAGGACTCCAGGGCCTTCAAATAGAAAACTCGCGTCAGAGAGCAGCAGTATATAATCAATGAATAGAAGCAGCAAAAGGTGGCTGACGAGCATGTTTTGCTGTATAAAGAAAATCAAAACGAACATCTAAACAACATACCCCTGAGTATTTTGAATAGGAAATAAGCCAATTTACAGAAGGAAAGTGTTTCCTCTGAGCCAATTTCTTGTCCAGTCCCCAGAAGACCTGGAAAAGGACAATATCAGAGAAAACTGAAGAAAAGAAACTTCCAATAGGGTAGATCTGTGGCTTGACCAACCTGAACAATACCCAGGGTTGCAGATGTAACAGGATCTGAGAAATCTCCTCCAGGAGGAGAAACAGCACCAACAATTGTCACACTCCCATTTCTCTCAGGTCCACCAAGACATTTAACTTTACCAGCACGTTCATAAAAAGATGCCAAACGTGCAGCAAGATAAGCAGGATATCCACTGTCTGCAGGCATCTCTGCCTGAAAAGTGCATAGTGTATGTTAAAATATGACAATACAAAGCACTTTGCTCCAGATTGAGAAGACAATCATTTTCACAATACTGTATGATAGGTTTTATATAATCCAATAAAGCATGCTTTTAGGCATTGCCCCTATTGTGAAAACTCGATTACACAGCAAGCAAGCCATATGCAGAAAGGAATGTCTGTTAAGAAATGAAATAAGAGAATAGAGCACCCAAGAAAGAAAATAACATAAAAAGTTTCCTTTTCATCATCAGTATGACTAACTGACTATATAGGCTGCCCAAAAGTTCAGAATATGATTACTGAGAAACACTAGAAATTATACAAAAATAAAGGAACTCCATGAAAAGGGGAAAAGGTAAGGAAATTAATCTTCATTGATTCCTGAAAAGAAAAACAGTGAAACCACAGAATAGAGAACTGCAATGAGTACAAAAAGTCCAGCCACAGTCAAACACAAAGAAATTGGGAAGGAGAAAAGCTAAAAGGAGATACCAAAAGTTCCTTCTGACAAAATTGCAAAGAGGATACATAATTTCAACTTAGTCTCTCTTAAACAACCAGTTCAAATGGGCTAACAAGAAGGAAAAAGATTCCCTTTGTCTTATTCTAGAAGTTAACTTATCTGAATCTGAATGTCATGCAAAATGCAAAATGCTTTATAGAAACTCAAGAGTTAGTTAGAAGTTAGAACCCTATAATATTGCCATTCACACGTGATTCTGTTGAGATCGCACATAATTGCAAATTAGTTGATAACATAATGAATAAGTTACAGAAGTAGCACTGATGTTTTGTAAATTGGTTGGGTACTATAATGAATAAGTTTATGACAATGCCAAACATAATACGAGCAACCAAACAGTAACAGAAAGCTTTGCCGAAAAGAGAAAGAGGATATTTGACCTGCTGCAATAGACAAGGCTAATGGACTTTGTGGCAATAGAAAGAGTAAATACTCACCAGCCGACCTGAAATTTCACGTAAAGCTTCGGCCCAACGAGATGTAGAATCTGCCATCATGCTCACATTGTAGCCCATGTCTCTGAAATATTCCGCTATAGTAATGCCTGAAAATGATATTGATAAAAGGTCAAGAGCTACTATGTTGTATTACTTATCAAGAGATTAAAGATAAGAACTAACATGTTGTAAGACACATTTGCTTTATTTTAATCGAGTGGACACTTAAACCAGAAATGCAAAGCAAGCAGAAACTGTTGTGCATATCAAACATGAAGGTAATAAGAGCAGAGAGTGGAACATTTAATGTACTTATCTTTCATATTGTTTCAATGGGGGGTACAGTGAGGAATAAAATCATATCAGCATTTAAAATCCTGAAGCTAAGTAAAATGTACTTATTGCACTTGGCTTCTTTCAGTTAATTAAGGCGCTTCTCTAATGAATTGTCAAGTACCACGAAAGTTAGAAAATTAAAAAGAGTAGCAACCTGTATAGATTGAGGCCTCACGAGCAGCCACAGGCATGTTTGAAGTATTAGCAACAAGTGTGGTACGTTTCATGACAGACTCTTCACGTCCATCAGGCAATGTCATTGTCAATTGAGGAAAATCCATTAGCACCTGAAATTAACTACTATGTGTTATTCATCTCGTGATAATAATAAAGAGCTCACAAAACAGATTCAAAAGATCATACCTCGGCCATTTCATTCCCTCTTTCCCCACAACCAACATAGACCACAGTGTCTGAGTTAGAGTACTGCATTCATTAATCAACATGAATCAGATGAACTGGAGAAGTGTAACAAGTATAAACATCTAACTGTAGATCTGAGATTAAAGTAAAAAGTAAAAAATAAAGAAAAAAGAAACTCACCTTGGAAAGAGCTTGACTAATCACTGTTTTACCGCAGCCAAATGCACCTGGTATAGCACAAGTACCCCCAAGCACTGAAGGGAACAGAGCGTCAAGAACACGCTGACATGAAATAGAGAAATTATAGAGAAGATGTCCAAGATTCTATACATGAATTACGAAATCCAACAACATTCTATGCACTAATTACCTGTCCAGTAAGAAGAGGAGTATCAGCAGCTAACTTTGCAGCAACCGGCCTAGGTGTACGCACAGGCCAACTCTATATATATAGGCAAATTAATGTCAGAATCCAGTGTTGAAACTGCTAGAATAACAAAGTAAAAGGCAATTGAAGAATCCTATGTGACTAGCGTGTCAATGACCTGAAGCATAGTGAACTGCTTTTTGACACCTTGAAACTCGAGCTCAAGAACAGTATCCTGCATGATCAATGAGAAGAGGAATCCATCACATCCCCCGATTACTAAAGTTGATGCATTGCTTGCAATATCTTGTTTTATGCTTAAATTCGATGCAAATGATGCAGCAAGTTGACAACTTATAGTCTACACCTATCTACCACTTCTCAAATTTAAAAGAAGCATAAATACATTACCAAATTAAGAACACAAATACAAGAAAATATATTGAGCGAATAAATATCCTCATAACCAAACTTAAGTAATGTGCGTATGTGTATAACATAAAAATAAGAAGACATAGCTAGCAGAAAAAATAACATGCATATAGGACCTAAGTTCAGGAAAAGGAATTGATATCTATCTTCCCTTCTTTTACAAGTTTAAAGAAAAACAAGAAAAATAGATAACTGGTCCTTTTCCTGAACCCTTGGTACAGGAACCAGTTCTAACATACGCCACAATTGGTGGCAAAGTTCTCCATTCTCTAGACATGCTTCATTGACATGCAACAATTTTTTGCATTAACACATGAACACTGTACTAAGTGTATATATGCTTGAAGTTTGATGAGTATTCACGAACCTTCAAAGAGTAATGACCAGCAGGAGCAATGTAAGTAATTTTTCCCATGGCATCTGGAGGAAGTGCAACATGATGTTCCATTAAGCTGTTTTCAAAGACGTTCTGCGAAAAGAAAGAATCAAGAAGAGATTCAAATACAAAGGAAGATACTTGAATACAGTTTTGGAGAAGGACTCAACAAATTTCTTTAGAAGAAATTCAGTTCTATCAAACTTACAGCATACAGATCTCCACCTGTTAAGATATCTCCCTCGCCTGGCACCAGATATATTATTGTGAGCAGAGTCATCAATGATGAAAGTACAGTTCCTGACGAAGATAACTCAAACTCCAACATGACACGGAGTCAAAGGCAAGAAAATACCTATTTTCTTAGGCTCAAATTCCCAGAGTATATCCTTGTCAAGGGCTGGAACAGATACACCTCGAGGGATGTAGACATCCCCAGATCTTTTTGCGATTGTCTTCAGTGGCCTCTGCATTATCGACAAAACAAACATACAAAAACAAATTAAGCATTCAAATGGAGCTGCAATAATCTATATCAGACAAGCTTCAGTACAGAATTTCAGAGAAAAATTGCAGGACATCATCAGATAATAACCTGAATACCATCGAAGATGTTTCCCAAGATTCCAGGGCCAAGCTCTACTGACAGGGGCTGCAATTTGAATACACATCAATTTACCTATTTAAAATTCAATATTCCAACAGTTAAAACAAAACAATAAAACTGAGAAGAAGTATTTTTATTTTTTTTACCTTGCGTGTACGTAGGACAGGATCATTCACCATCAGCCCAGCTGTTTCTTCATAGACTGCAAGAAAGTAGATCTTAACAAATAAACCTTTTTTGTAACTTCAATTTAAGTCTGATTATGGAAATCAAAGCTAGTACATAACTCCCTTTACAAACAATCAAGAAGGAACAAATAGAAATGGAAGACATACAACAATCCAGGGATGCTGGTAGGGAGAGAGTTGTCATTAGCAGGAATAAAGAAATTAAATAATATACCCTGAATTGTAGCGGAGTCTCCTTCCAGCCTAATAATTTCACCAATAAGATTGTCATGTCCGACACGAACAAGTTCATACATGGCAGCCCCAGCCATTCCATCTGCAACAACCACTGGTCCAGACACCTGTAGGAATAGGCACAATTTGCAGGCAATAACATAAGTTGTTAGAGCTAGCAATGGCAACTTTTACTTTGGAGTTGGAGAACCAATAACGCAGGACATAAAATTTCATTCAATGAGCACAAAACCAAGACAGAAATTTGGTAACCGATAATCCCACATCAGCATGATCATCTACATTGTATGCAAAATAGAAAAGCTAAATAAGAAAATCTAACAATGAAAGGCTCTACTTTTCTCATAAGGAAACTAACAATCACCAAATCAAGTAAACAGTGAACAGATGCAAGTGCACAGGCAAAATAAATAAATTAAGATGTACTATATTACCTAATGATTAACAGCAACTACAGTAATCATAGTAGAAAGAAAGAGAAATTCAATTGATTTAACGCTTATTAACTCATGAACAATAAAGCAACAAACTGTTTGAACAATGATCGACTCTAAAACCTTCTTAATTAAAAAAAAAAAGGTTCGTTAAAGCAAAGTCCAAACAGTTGCATTCCCACGTTCAGCAATTACAGAAAATGTATGCGCAAATAAAAATTAAAAATACTGTAAAAGCATGTCCTTCCAAATTTCCATGGTTAGCAAAGTGAGACTGATCCAACTAATATACAAGTGCTATGATTTCCATGGTTAGCAAAATGAAACAGTGTCATCTCGTGGTTCAAACTATGTGAAATTTTCATTTTGATATATACAAGTTGATCTAATCTAAATTAGCTTCAAAATTAGTCATTACTGACTTTCAAAGTGTCACATAAACTGGAATGACGGTAGTAAAAGATCATACTCCAATCAAATTGAATCTCAAATGAAAATAGTACCTTTCTGACGTAACCATACTCGCTCTCCTTTTCAGAATCTTCAAAGGTAGTAAGAGGACCTCCAAAGAGCGACGGCATTGTAGGAAAATGAAGCAAGTAAATATGGTGAACTCACGATCGGATCGATGGAAGATAAACCCTCCAATCGAAATCTATAGAATTGCGGTAGATAAACGAGCACGTTACAGACAAAATAAGGAAGCAGCGAGCGAGAGAGAAGAGAATGGGGGAGGGGGTATTAATCCGTTGTCGTACTCGTCTTCTTGTCTGGTTCTCTCATGTGTAACGTGATTCATTCATCAACTTTTCGAGATTTTTTAATCCATTTTTGGCATATTTGTTATTATTAACATTTTAAATTTAAATATTAAAATTTCAGACTATACATTTTGGAAAGTATTTTAGTTTTTCTTGCAAGTGTAACTTTTAGAGAGTAGCTCATTTTGAGAAAAAGTTTTTATTTTCGATATTAAAATAACAATTTATTCTTGATTAAAGTTATATTTTTGGATAATATGTTTTCAATATTTGAAAAGCAACTTATGTTGACACTGAAAAACACTTGTTTTTTTTTTTTTTTTTTTTTTTTTTTAATAAAAGTTTGGTCAAATATCTCAATTATCTAACTTTTTCTAAGGAAATGTTTTTAGCTTTTAGAAGTTTTACAGAATAGATGATATTTTGTTTCGATAGATTATTCTCTGTCTTTATATAATGTCACGTATGATGCATCTATAAATTTGATGACAAATCTAAAAACAACCTAACAACGAGTCTTTCCTAACAATCGATTTAAATGATACAATATAATACAATTTAAGTCACAACCAATACAAATTTCATATTTTAACTAATAATACAATACATTACAACGGGTAACAACCATCCGAACTTGGTGTAAGTACAGGTAAGGGTGTTCACGGGTCGATTTGGATCAATTGTTGATCAAAACCAAAGCTAAACCAATTTAATCAATTTTAAAATTATTAAAATCATATCAAACCAAAATATAATACACATTTATCGATTTGGTTGTTATCGATTTTGATTTGATTATTCGGTATTAACCATACACAAATATAAAAGAAAAGATTCATTAAAAAAGAGAACAAGGACAACAGTTCATTCAAAACGAAAAATAGTTAGAACAACTCATATCACAGAACTTTCGATCACTGAATTTTCCATAAATAAAGGTTCAAAATTCACTATTTAACCTAGAAGAAAGAGACGATAACATTCATATCCCCCAGAATTATCATAAACACTCATATATACATGAAACCAATAAGATAAATGCTTTCACCTTAAGCATTTTGTTTTAATAAATTATATATACATTTTGATAAAAACATATATAAGATATTTAAAATTGTTTATAAAAATAATATATTATGTGTATATAATAATAAAATACATTTATATAATTTATCAGTTCAGTTCCATTATTTCTTTGATTTTTTTTGAACAAAATCAAATACTATTGATTTTTAAAAATCTAAACCAAATCCAAATAAAATTAATTTTAATCGATTTTAATCCAAACCGCGAACAAGACTAAACACCCCTAAGTACAAGGGGTTTAGATAACAAGGAAGAAGAAAGGGTGGTTGAATAGCATTACTCTCAACTTTTGGGGCGGATTACGTAAATTTAATTCAAAGTCAAGTCAAAACTTTTTCTTCATTTTCGCGGCTTTTTGGGTAATAAACTTCTGACAATATTCTCTGTACGAAAAACCCTTAACCCCATGCACTCTGTTTCCTCTAGGAAATCGCGAACCATCTTTTTTTTACTTAACTTAAATCTCATTTCGTCTTCATCTTCATTAATCTTCTTCTGTTACTGTTCCTACTGTCCAAAACTTGAATCAAAATTTTGCCTTTTTGAGTTTTTTTTTTTGTTTTTTTCAGCATCGTAACGCGTAATGTATTTTTCTGGTTATTCAGATTCATAAATCACACTAAATGTAATGTATCAGTAAAAAACTGTACCCACTCAACTCACTCACCCATTGTTTTTGTTGCCTTTTTTTGGAAGCCTTTATAATATCCCGCCTCGATTCGGTTTCTAGGGTTTGCATTTTACTTAACAAATGGCTTAGGTGGGTCTACTCTGCTAGAATCTGTAAGTGATGTTTATTTTGTTTTGAATCTTTCATTTTCAAGCTCTATTCCTCTTTAAAATAACAAAGTTTCGTTTTTTTTTTTTATAAAAAAAATTAATCTTTTTTTCATGATTTCCCCTAAATTTTGAAATATAAGTTGATCGCTGTTTGATTGTTTGAATTTGAAATGTAGTTTTTTTTTCAGTTTTCTAATTGAAATACTGTGCAGAAGCTGAATGTTGTTGGGGGTTTATTGGGGATTTCACATTGGAAGCTTGATGATGCTGTGGAAGCTGAGGATATACAGATTCTGAATGGGGCTAAATTAGATTATGGATCTGATTTGAGTTCTCAGAGTTTTTCTGGAAGGAACCGCGAATGATTAACTAAAGGTGGCATTTTTGTTATGTCCTGTTTGTTGAATGATTCTTTTTTACTGCATGTAGACTGGAGCTCTTTTGCTTCCTGGTGTTGTTGAGAAGAGTAGATCAATCTTTTTGAGGTTAACTAAGTGGGATTTCTAATTTAAACGGACGAACGAAAAGAATTATTGTCTAAGACATTGATAGGGAAGTTGTTGGTTTAAGTGATGGATTTCTTCAAAGTGAAGAGGTTTAGAAAGGCTCATAAGCCGGAACTAGAGACTAATACAGAGGAAAAACCTGTTCCGCTGCCGGGAGAGCAAAAGAATGAGAATGGTAATGTGGGGAAAACAGCTTATGTTGATTCCACTAATGCTGAACCAGAAGACGACGATGATGACTTCATCACTAATGAAGTAAAGAGGAGGTTGAAGGAACTGAGAAGAAACAGCTTTATGGTATTAATTCCTGAAGAGTCAGCTCCAGAAGATGATGATGCAGATGATGAAGAAGAACAGGTGAACATGAATCCCAGTGATTGGAGGGATGTTGAAGCAGAAGGACGACAGTTTTGGTCTGGGTTCAATGCTGTATATGACAAATACTCTGAACAAATGCTGTTTTATGACCGCCTGCATGTTCAGCAGCTGCGTGAAATTGGTAATAGTTCCGGACTATGTTTTCCTTTACTTCCTGATATAAACTTTGGTTTCCTTGCTTTGCACTAGTGGTTCCAAATTAGAATCTGGAACCATCTGTAAAATCAGAAATCAATCCAGTAATATATGATAATATCAAAGAAATATTTTCCTTAAATGATGAATTTACAATTCTGGCTAGACAATTAAAAAGCACAATAAGAGAGGATAATCACACTAAATGTAAGAACAAACAATTCTTTTTGGGAAACAATCCTCTAATTAATTTTCCTGGGATTTTCTATAGTTGGTGGAGTATGTAGAATCCCAGTCAAATATAGTTGGTAGAGTGAGTCATTGCATAAAGAGAAAAATTGCCAATCTTTTCTTTCATTTCGGGAGAAATATGATCGGGACTCGGGAGGAGCTAATTCAACCCGTCCGGTAAAATAAGAACAGCCCCCACATTCGTTTGTTTCGAGAAATCGATCAATTCTGAATCTTTCTCTTCCTTTTTGCGTATGGCATCGCCACTCCTTTTGGCGACATCCAAAGGATTTCTCCTTTGCTTTGCCAATGAAATTCTGCCCTGGTCTCCTTCATAAAAAGGAAGAGATTTATTGATGTATTTATTGGATCCGTTAGATGTCTAATAGTTCAGATGGTAATGATTGTATCATGTACCAATGGCTTACTTTTCTAAGTAATGGGAAAGGGATGTGAGGCGTGCCACTGAAAGACTATTGAGACAAAGATGGGCTGTCAAGAACGTAGAGGAGGTATCTTAGCTAAGGCATTCAAAACATTACAAAGTAAAAACAAGTATTAGAGTAGAATAGTGCAATGTCCTTGTCTAAAGTTAAAAAGAAGGTAAAAAATAGAGGAATTCACTTATCTATAGAGGCAAATCAAAGCGTTATCGTTAAAGGTTGAATCATGACCTCTCATAGTTGTTATCGTGTACAGATTCCTCAATGTTCAACCTCCCAAGTTTCAGCTCCTCTGCCTCTTGAACAATAGAGACTTCTTCATTTTGCATACCCTTCAGAAGGAACTTAGAATTACCCTTCATTGACTTTTATATACTGAGATATGATAGAATTACCCTTCATTCAAGTGTAAAGCTGCCATTTTGCTGGCATATTTGTGTTTTAAAACTCAAACCAAGGTGTCTATCTATTGTCATAGCAGCATAAGAATGGGTCATTTGTAAAGAGACATTTTTCCACAACACTCGATGAACCAATCTCACCAAACACTCTACTTATTGTTTCAATGGAAGACTCAATTGACAAGTTCAATTGAATTTGCCGATAGATCATTCCTTTCAATTGAATTAGCAAATGAATTTTAAACTTAACCCGAAAATTGTTCTGAAACAAATATTTTAAATAGATTGCAAAATAAATTGTGAAACTGTGACAGTGTGTCGTGTTAAAGGCATTTAGAGATGAGAAGTCATTCTTTAAAGGCGAGCCTTAGAAAGTACAGACTGTAGTGATGGCTGTTTTTGGGTCAAACTGATAGAGACATCTTTTATATTTATTGGAGAGAACTGTTGTATTTCTTTTCCTGCTGTAGGGTTTGGTTTTGTTCCTCCAGCCATTAGGAACCTGGCAAATTCAATTGCACTAGATCTTTTATTTTTTTGAAAAGTTTTATACATAAAGGTACCAAGATGGTACTTTGCGCTAGACCTAGATCTAACCTAATGGGCAACTGCAAGTCCCAGATTCTGAGTGCACAAAGAATCAGTTTTTGCTTATCTTGAGCACTTAAATCTCTGTTTCTATTTTGTTCCCTCTAAATGAACTCTTATAAAAGTTCCCTTGCGTGGTTGTTAGTTGTGTTTCTATGCATGCTAGTATAAGTATCTTGTAATTCTCATTTGTCCTGGTCTATACTCTGGCTTTGATGGTGCTTTAGTTAGTTTAATGTTGATTTTTTTACTGTCGCTTTAACGGTGCTTTAATAAGTTTAATGCTTATTGTTTCTCTGTCGTTGCAAGCATCTCCAATATAGAGCTGATTTGCAGCTTCGAGAGTACCAGATTTCTTGGTGGTTAACAAAATTTAGTATTTTCCAGGTTCACATATTCCATCTAATTCTTCGCCAAGATCTGCACCTAAAAAGCTTGTATCACCCTTTCGGTGCCTGTCCTTGAAAAAAATGGATGAATTTCAAGATGAAACTCAGCACTTGCACCAGCCTGTGGCTAACATTAATCAAGATCTTGAAACAGCTTACGTAGCTCAGTTGTGCTTGACCTGGGAAGTTCTTCACTGTCAGTACACACAATTGAGTCAGAAAATCTCTAGCCAACCTGATAGTCCCATCTTCTATAATCACAGCGCTCAGCAGTTTCAGCAGTTATTGGTCTTGTTACAACGATTTATTGAAACTGAACCTTTTGAACCGGGTACGAGGCCTGAAATTTATGCTCGCATGAGAAATGCATTGCCTATGCTACTTCAGGTTCCTAAAGTCCAAGGTAGTACTGATATCTATAATGATTGATTTCCTATTAGATGTTATTTGATTTTCCTAATGATGAAAGACTTTTTTTTCCTTGTATTGAATGACTTGGACTTGTTAAGAATATGTAATTTGCAAAAGTTCGCGTTGTATTTAATGCATATTGAACTTTGATGTACTGGAGTTGGTAAAGTTGATTTTCTCTTGATCTGTCTAAGAAATCTAATCTCTCAAGTTTAGGTTCAGATCAAAAGAAATTGGAAGATGATGAGTTGCCAGTTCTTGCTCCAGATCTACTTAAAGTGATTGAAAGTTCAATCCTCACTTTTCGTCTATTTGTGAAGATGGACAAGAAGTCTAGCAGTATACGAAATCTTTTCGGAAGCCAGAACCAGATGACAACACCCGTTCATCAGGTTCAATGTTCTCTTGAAAAGGTAAGGCATTGGTTTGATATTCTCTATTTAACCATCCTTATGCGTGTACCTTACTTTTGGCACTGTACTTTTATGAGGTAGTATGGTTAGTGTTTGTCCTGGAAGAATTTCAAGATAGTTTCCTTTTCATGCTCCAGGGAATAAGGAAAAATAGAAAATATGTGTTTGTATAAAATAGTTGAGACCCACTCAGAAAAATATCCAATATGGAGCAGATTTAGGGAAGGCTTCGAATTTGTTTCCCACATTATCCACTTGAGATGAAAAGATGAGCTACACCATCAGTCGGTCAATGAGGTTTGCCTTCGAATTTGTCTAATCAAATTCCCGACTTAATTCTCTCTTCTTGTCTCTTCCTTTATCCTGTTTCTGAAATGTGGGGCTCCATTTTCTTCTCTCTTTTAGCACATTCCACCACCTGTGGATTTCATTCAAATTTTGCCACAAGGAACTGTAACAGCTGTTTCTGCGATATTCATATGACGTGTGATTAGGTGTCTTTGATTGTGACGAAGAGGAAGAACATAGTCCATACTCCATATCATCAAATGATAGTATTGTTTCTTTCATAAGCCTTTTCTTGACTCTTCTATCTATGTGGTATTCATTCCCGTCCAGCTCTTATGAAGAGGTCAAGAGGAAAGTTTTGCTTCCTTTCCCCCAAACAGATTTTCTGAACCATAAATTAATAGGAAAGTAAAAGGTTGTTTAGTGAAAGATTGTTAAATAATAAAAACTGGAAGACGTCTTGGCCATTGACAAACCCATAGTTTCGTTACAGTATTAGGAGTCTGCCATAGGAGATTTCTAGGTTTCCTCTGATTCTTATTTATTTGAATGTTGAACTGATATCATTAACTTAATATCCATTTTCTATTTTCAGTAGTTGGTTGTAATGTAGTATTGCTAATAGTAATTCAAGCAAAGCTCTTGCTATCTCCATTTTGCTTTGGCTCGTAAGATAAGTCAAGCAAATGCCTACTTTGAGACAGAAGTTTGGATGTTGCTGTCTTCTTTGAGATAACTTCTTAGTCTTTCTAATGCAGAAAAAGGTGAAACTGAAGGAACTACGGAAGAAAACAAAGAACCTGAAGAAGAAATCATGGCCTAATATGACAGCGGATGTCGACCTGTTGCTTGGCCTAATTGATGTAAAAGTCATTAATAGGGTCCTAAGAATGGAAAGAATCAGTAAGGAACAGTTATTCTGGTGCGAAGAAAAGATGAAGAAGCTAGATGTAACTGACGGCAAGCTGCAGAGAGACCCCTCTCTTATCTTATTTCCTGGTTAGCAGGCAAATCGAAACTCTTGACTTGCTAGAAAAACCAATATCCTCTTTTTTCCTTCTGTACTGGCTGTATAATAGGGTGGATATTCTTTATCAACTGTTTGACAGTGGTGGTTTTTTAGTTGAAAAGACTTGTTTTTTATTTAGCAATGCGTTCCCCATGGTTTTACTAAGCCTCGTAGAAGTGGGGACAAGGCATGATGCCTGCCTTTTCATAATTTTTGTCATTACTTTTAGACCCAAAACTAGGAAGTTCTTTTAGTTTTTGTTGCTCATGGAGTGATAAATATCCATTCGATGATCAAGTGATCAACGATGATGAGGAGTATCATCAGGTCCTTACGTTCAAATTTTAGTTGGAGATAAAAAATAATTAGGTAATTTTCGAGACCCATGTCTGATGTCTATACACCGCCCTCATTCTAGGCTTTCCTATTATTTTTTTTACTGTGACCTGGATACTTTCACGTTTTAATTTTCTTTTGAACTTGCTGCCTAATTAATAAAAGATTTATTTGGCTTGGATAAACACGAAAATGAAAAAAAGTCCTAGTTATAACTTATAAGCTGTTAACATCATTCCGTGGAGGGTTAGCAAGAGTATAAAAAGGGCTCTTCGCACATTTGATCCCTCGGTCAAATAATTAAAACTACTAACCAAAAAGTTCAAAAAAATAAATGTATATAATATGTTCTACTTCCTCCGTTCAATAATACTTATTAACTATACTAAAAATAGATGTTCAATAATATTTGTCTACTTTATGAAATCTATGGATAATTTTACACTTAGTTCCTAATTTACTCTTATCATTAATTGTAGTCATTTCTATATTACATTTTTCAAGACATTGTATTTATTATATTTAAAGGGTGATATAGTAAATTACCCTTCTATTTATAGTTTCTTAAGGGGTGTTCCAAATCAATAATGAACAACTATTGTTAGAAAGAGGAAATATAATAAAACATATATACTTGTATGAGTTTGTATTCTGAACCCTTTCACTCTATAGTTTATCAATTGGACCCTTAAACTTATTAAAACACAATATTTGAAACCCCTCTGACCATTGACTAAATCGATGTGGTATAAATATTGTTGAGTTGAAAAAATGTGTAAATACACTTGCTTCCAAACGCGTAAATACACTATATTTTACTCCCCCCCCCCAATTTCTCTTCTTTTCCAACACTCCCACCCCTAACCCTAAACTTTTTTCTCTTCTTTTTCAACAAAATCAACCGCCATACACTTTCTTTTTCTTCTTCAACCTACTCTCATCTTTGCAACAAATCAAAATCCCGCAATTAATTTCTTTTTTCAGCCCCCATTTTTCTAAAATCTTAGTATTTTTTATTTTAAAAGTTGAAACCATTGTTTGTGTTAGTTAGATTCAAAGAGTAGGCATGATATACATTAACGTAAAGGGTATTGAAAAAGTTGAAAACTCCATTGATAAGCTTGAGAAAGCTTGAAGAACAACAAATGTGTCTTGTGAATTTGTGAAATTAATTCAAATTTGTGGTTGGGGCTCGTTGGATTTGTTTTACTGAACTTGTAGTTGAAATTTCAAGTCAAATAAAGAAGAATTTAATCTATTTGACATGAATTTGGTGCTCAAATTGTGTGCATATATGAAGTTGAAGGACATGACTATTTAAAAATTTACAAAAGTTAAATATTTGATTTTTTTTATTTTCTTAATATATAATTTCTTATGTGTCATTGAAAAATGACATGAAATTACATGTGTAAGAGTTTAGATTACACACACAATGATCTCATGAGAAAATGGTTTAAAATATAGTGTTTTAATGAGTTTAAGAATTTTATTGACAAAGTGTTGAATAGAAGGGTTCAGAATACAAATGCATACAAATATAAGAGTCTATCAAACCATCTCGCGTTTCTTAAGGAGTGTGCCAAGTCAATAATGAACAACTATATAGAGAAAATATAATAAAACATATATATTTCTCCTTTATTATTTTAGTGGGCAACCATATAATATAAAATTTCTCATAAAAAATAATCATAGTCACCGGATAAGTCAACTAAAATAGTTTTAGATCTCGAGAAAAGAAATCAAGCATTGAGCCATTGACAATAGAAAAAAAAATGTTCCCTCCTGAATATTTTCCAACGATTCTCTTGTTGGCTTTCAAAATGTTTGCTCCGTTTCAATTTGTTTGAAGTATTTTAACTTGTTTGAGATATTTTTTTCGTAAACTGTTATGAAATGGACATGGACAGTTTTCTTCAGAAGCTTCTCTTTGAATACAACATTTGGAATAAAATATGTCAATAATAATCTTAATTAAGCCAGCAGATTTTGAAGAATTTAGAGAAGACGACGCAGCGTTCGAAATTGACTCACAGATAAATCCCCATCCATTTTTAGCGCCACTGTAATTGAGGCATTAGAGACCAAACAAGTACCTGCACCATGGAAGAATTGAACGCTAAAGAGGAGATTCGAAGGACAATAAACCCTAGGAGGAAGAAGGATTTGCGTGGTCCCGTACCCTTCATACTAATCATCTGCGGCACTCTCGTTTACTACCACTGCGTTTATCGGAATGCCAGTATCGTCTCTCTCGTCTCTGACGTCTTTATTGTAATAATTTGCTCCCTCGCCATTCTCGGACTCCTGTTTCGCCAGATGAACATTTCGGTTCCTGTGGATCCACTAGAATGGAAGATCTCACAGAACACTGCGAATCGCGTCCTTGCCTGCATTGCTAATACTATCGGCGCTGCTGAGTCTGTTCTCCGCGTTTCTGCTACGGGACATGATAAGCGCTTGTTCGTTAAGGTACTAACCAACTTGTACTATCTACTCTGTTATTCGATTCATCGGAAAGTGATAAAAACTTGAAGAAAAAATGTTTTTGGAACTTAATATTATGCTTGGACTTGCATTTTAGTTGGATTTTTTTTTTTGAGGTTTTGTCGTGGAAGTGAAATTTCACCAAAAACTGATAAATTCTTTTGAAGAAAATTGTTAAGAAACTGAGCCAAGGGCCTATGCAAAGGTAGTGGGAAGGTTGATTGTACACACTACCTTTCCCAGGTCTCATTGTGTAAATTTTCAAACTTGACTAAATTTCATGAACAAACAATGTTTTCCGCCGAACACAGTATCTGAGCTTCTACGTGCCCTACATTTCATCTACTATAGGATAATTGATACAGAAAGGAAGCTCCATACAGAAACTCAAATACTAATTTGATGCAACTGAAAATGGATTGGTGAACGTTATTAAAATTATCCTACTACATTGCCAGGTTGTGGTTACTCTTTATGTGCTATCAGTTTTGGGAAGGATAGCATCAGGTGTTACTGTTGCCTATGCCGGTGAGTCATTTCTTCTCCTATTTCCTCTACTTTTATTATCGGGGTACAAGGTCGATTTTCATTCACAAATTTTGCTCAAATTAAAGCTGTTCTGTGTGGATTAATTTTATGCAGGACTCTGTTTTCTTTGCCTTTACATGCTTTCGGAGAATTCTCAACTGATCAGCGTATGTTTGTCGAGTCAACCAAGGAGAAAGGACTCAAGAGAAACAGTTCAGAGCGACTAGGGTGTTTTGCTCAGTCCGCGGAGCATATGAATTTCCTGGTTTGTAGATAGACGAAAAGAGGTAATGAAGCAATAAGAACAGAATTATAGTACCACTGGTAAAAAGTAAATAATGTAATTGGTCCATATGTTCTATCGGTTCGAATTATTGCAAAGTGTGAATTCTGTGTGTAGCCTTATGATTTTCGTATTAGCTTAAGGAACAAGAGAGCTTCTGCAAATTCACCAACAACATGATGATGGTAGGCGTTTTACATGTGCATTGTCTTGATGAGTGGTTAACAACTACTGTTTGATGCGTAGAATTTTGAGCATGTAGATTTGAACTGATTGCCCCAAAATGATTTTTTTTGAAAAATTGCACAAAAGAGCATTTGATCCCATCTCAATTTTTCTTTCCAAATTCGAAACAGAAAATATAGACTCTCCCTCTTGCATCACCACAGAAAACACAGATTAGAAAAACATGAAGATTTTTTGTCCGAATTCACATAGAGAATCAACGAAGTTGATCCTCGTACTTCAAATCCAGCCACATAAAATGGAATGGGGATATGAAGTTATCGACAAGAGAAGAGACTGCTATTGGCGTGATGTGCCATGACAAACAGATCATTGCTTTCAACTAGACTTCAAAGTACTGGAAAGCGTTTGCAATACTCAAAATACTCATCGACGTGACAACAAAGGTCCTTGGTCATAAGATGGTTAAAACCAATACAACTTTTAACACTTGATTTTCTTAAAGGAGAAGATGCAGTAAGAAAAAATTGGGAGTCACGTCTTCTCAAGTCTGGAAAGATTTTCTTCCTTTTTTTTTTATAGAGAACCTGAAAGAATCAGTAATCATCATCATCACCTCTCTGGCTCATATTCGACTTTTGAACTAAACGGACCACCTCAGACATTTGTGGTCGAAATTCTGGCTCCGACTGACAACATCAGAAATCACGAATAAGTCAAGAATCGTTATTCTTTTAGGCTATTGATAGAAAGATATTAGTTAACTCCCTCCATTTTCGAAAATTACTGCAAAAGAAGTCTAACCTGAACGCACAGAGCAGTCACATTGGCAAATCTAGAGAGAGATTTCGGAGGATAAAGTCCACGCAGAGCAGGATCAGCCATTTGCTCTAAGGCATCTAGATCATGTAGTTGCGGCGATGCCCATTCGACCAGATACTGTTCTAATCTTGGCTTTGAACTGAAGCATCGATCTGAATATGTTAGATTCATGTTTTGATGGGTAACTGTAAAAATTAAACTTAGCATGCAAGGGGATGCACCTGTCAAAAGGCTTTCGCCCTGTCAATAGTTCCAACATGACAACTCCGAAGCTATAAACATCACTCTTCAAAGTATATGCAGAAGGTTTTGTGCATTCTGGAGCAGTGTATCCAGCATCCAAGTTTTTGCTTGATCGCTGAAAAAAAAGGGAAAAGGTTGAATAACATTATTTAAGCATGACGTACCTCTACTAGACACCAACGCACCATGTGAAATATCTTAAGCATAAATCAGCAAATGTGGATCGATCCAGATTAACCCTAGGTACCAACAACGGAGTATGCATTTCAGTAGACTCAGGGTGGATCAAGGATTTGAACTTTATGGGTTCTATATTTTAAGTATCGGATCTGAAATTTATTATATGTTCATACTAGTCAATTTCTCAACAAATATATAGGATTTTGATCAAAGTTACTGGGCTCTGGAACCCGTACTTCCAATGCTAGCTCCACCCCTGAATTTACAGACTACTATTATTTATCTAGCCCGAATTGCTACCATCTTCTATGTTCATATTCATTTATGTAGCACCATATCCTGTTATTCAGAACATGACACTTATTCTCAAACTAGAACCTGATTTCCATGTCAAACTGCACAAATTTATACCAAATCCTGCATCTATTACCCATCCAATAGACCAATACCATTCACAGCTGAGTGATGAAGAAAATAATGGAGGGCATGTGACTTGGAGAAGGACCTGGTACCATGGACATTCTATTTGGAAATGAGCTGTGTCAGTGACATTCTAAGCAATGATGGACACCAATTATGAAGCTGCTAACAAATTCAATCACAGTCCTTGGCCAAGAAAAGGTAACAATATCCACATTTCATTTTTGAATCTTCCAAAATAGTATTCATTTTTATGGAAGAAAAGCCACATTATATTCCCACTTTTATACGTCTCAATAGTTTTCTTAAAACTTCAAAATATCCAACATATAACTTAAGAAGTTACATGCGGCCCAATTTATTTTTCTGAATATGACTTTATCCATTTCCTGTTTCAAGTGGTCACATTTGCAAGTTAGCAGGTTCCTAACATCCAATACTGCAGAAATAATATGAACTCAGGTGGAAACAATACTTGCAGTATCTAAAGGTCTATCTTCACATACCTGATGAAACATTGCCATGCCACACTCACAGAGACGAGAATTCAATTCAGCATCGAGCACAATGTTTGAAGTTCTTATATTCCTGTGCAGACATGATGGAGAACAAACCTCATGCAGGTACCTATATACAAATTAAAATCATGTCATAGGATCTATTAGGAGAACCACATTGACTGGAGTGTTTCTTATAATTCAAAATCATGTCGTACTCGATGGGATATCAGTTACAGTGGAAACCGTAATGTCACTCACCACTAAGGACATGCAATTAATCTGTGCCAATAGTACTCACTACCAACACCAACATTAAAGGAAATCACCAACTGCAAGAGAAACAACACGAAGAGTTTGACTTACTCAAGAGCACGGGCGACCCCTAGAGCAATTCTGACTCTTGTGTTCCATGTAAGAGGTTTGCTGAAGTCATCCGACACATGAAGGAATTCATAAAGTGAACCATTTCTAAAATACTCAAAGATTAACATATTCTGTCCCTGTTCTGAACAATAACCAATAACTTCAGCTATATTTGAGTGGTGAAGCTTGGACATTTTGCCAACAATTTCTGTGAATTCTGTGCACTGCCCATCTTGGAAAAAGGAGGAGTCTATTTTCTTTACCGCCAGAACCTGGTAAATCAAAAATAAGATTTCTCCATTATGTTTATCATGCAATACAGATCTGATTAAATACTTCTAGACCATATAAACATCAGCTGAACCTCCCTAGAAATGGTAGCCAACCAATTAGTAGCACCAGAAGCATTTGCAGGTTTAAGTTGAATCAAGCACGATATATCTGCTTGGGACATATATTATGTTCACTTCCACATTACAATTATCTGCTGCAATGAATAGAAAAGCTAGATAACCTGGCCTCAAGGGACTTAGAAATAATAAGCTAACAAAAGAAGATAAAAGCAACTAAAATTATTGCCATGTGCCCATGTTAAGTTGGAGCATGTGCTATAGGTCCAAAAGTAGATGTGAACAGAATATGCAAGATTCCCATGCAGAGATATCTGAGCAATCCGTATCTGTAGGATATGAAAAGACTGATACAAGTTCTAAAGAGACCTTTGATGAGAAGTGAGCTCACATCCATCCATCATTATAGTCTAATTTCTGTGGTCAACTAGTACGCTTACAGTACTTATTAACATATTGCTGAACAAACTTTATCCTGCAAGTGATCTGCTAAGGTCTGGAAGAAATTTGTTTTCGTTGAAAAGAACCTCTCTATAGTGTTGTAAGGAAACAAAGAAGAGGTCAAATTTTATCTACACAAAGGCAATAGCCCAACCAGGGAATTTAATTCAGTTTACCACAGTTTACATGTCGCAGAACATGATCACCTATGCTATGATTAACATGACAACGTGTTAGGTTCAAGCATTACGCTGGAACAATAAATGTAAGTTCATTACTTTAGCTCCCATGCAACAGTAGAAGATCATCTATATTATTATCCATAAGTTCTACCATAAGGTTTCAAGAATTATAAAGACAACTAGAGAAGGACTATGTATTTATTTCAATCTTTCAAAAGGAACCGTCAGACAGAATTTTCTCTTCAAACTTTAGACTTGGGCTGGTTCCCTGGGTACCATTCGGAAATACCAATGATTTCCTCTAGAAGTGACTGTAGAAAACATTACTTTCAATGTCAAAGCAGACAGAAGATATGTGCATGAACTTATGTATTTCATGAATTCGAACCCTTCAAAACCGAGAAAAAGCTTAAATGTCGTAAATCTTCAAGTACTCATGAACAGTTTTAGCTCTACAAATATATATCTGTCTGTTGCCTTTTCTTCTGTTTACCTTTGACTAATCTATGTATTGTATCCAATCTCTCATGATGTATAATGGAGGTTATGCAACCAATTCATGAAGTGAATTAACAACAAATATACCATAAAACTAAACAGCACTGTAAATCAGGTCAAGCTTACCTTGCCATCTGGATATTTTGCCATGTATACTCGACCAATTGATCCCTCACCAAGAAGGCGAGAACTTGCAAAGTTATCAGTTGCATTCTGCAAATCAGCTAATGGATAGTGATCTACCTTAACTGAACTGCTCTGTTTCATAGGATTTGCGAACTCTTTATCATTGAACGACTTGAGATGATCTAAAGGTGGAGCATTTTTCATCTCCTTCTCATTAAAAGACTTGTGACGCTCTGAATTAAGACGCTTAAGAGCCATTGAGGAAGAGGTTTGCAAATGTTTTTCTGCAGCTGATGATGAATTAGAGGACATAATTTCTGTCAGATGAAATAATACACTTGTGACCAACAAAGGAGGTTGCTCTAGTCGGGAGAGCCTTCCACTTTCAACTAAGAGGTTTCGAGTTCGTCATAAGGGGGAAAGTGGGCATAAATCTCTATTGTCCCCTGGGTAAAGGGCTGTGGAGGGGTCTGTTCACCAAATAAAACAATAATAATAGTACAACCGAACCAACAACAACATACCCAATGTGATCCCACAAATGTGGGGTCTACGCAGACCTTCCACCTACCTTTGCAGGGTAGAGAGGCCATTTCTGAAAGACCCTTGGTAATAGTATAACCTAACCTTAGCTTAATTTTAGAGACAATATTCAAAGGACAAAATATGTGATTGGAAAGCCACACATATTCTTTTTCTTCTCCATTGCTCTCCTTTTATAAAAGGGGATTGGAAAGCCAAAAGTAAAATTACCTCTGAAGTCCTCCTGCATGTTGGCACGTACGCTACTAGATAACTCCTGAGATGCAAGAGGAGTAAAAGGTTGACGCCGGCTAAATTTATCTTCTTCAAGAAAATGGGAGGAAGGTGATGATCTTTTTCTTCTTGACAATAGAGCAATTATAACACCAAGTAGCAACAAAACACCCAGTAATATCCCGGCAATGGCCCCTATACCCAGGCCAGATTTTCCAGATTCCTTATCTAACTTCCTGGTGTGTGGTTTAGCTTTCTGCCCAGGAGGCGGAGGAGGAGCTGATCCAGTAGACCAACTATTTCCGCCAGTCCTTTTAAGCAAAAAGAAAGTATCAGGCATTATAAATCGAAACTAGTTAACCAATAGTTCATCCAACACTCACTCTAAATTTTTGATGTCTTTCAGCTCATCCGGAATCCATCCATTAAATTGGTTGTTTGCTACATTCCTGCCAGCATTTTGTTGAATACACTGGCTTAGTTACGTATAAACACTCGAGGACACTTCATACTTGTGACAGTTTCTTACCCAAATCCAAGCCAGCATTTTATTTAAGGGATAATGAAAAAAAGTATGTGATTACAAATTTGGCCTACTAATGATTTATGCTTCTATCAGTGTCTTATAAAGGGCTTTTTCTGCATACTGATTGCCTGAGCAAGTGGCAAGGGGCATTCTGGATGTCGCATGCAGTCACGTAGTAAAAGCCCACCTCTCTCAAAGGAGGACAAAAAGAGAAATATCTTTCTGAATCATAGACCTTATAGTACTAGAAGTCACAGTCTTCATAAGAAAAAGTACTAGAAATCATACTAAAACTTGGGCTACACAGTCTTTATAAGAAAAAGTACTAGAAATCATACTAAAAATCGGGCTACACACAGTCTTCATAAGAAAAAGTACTAGAAATCATACTAAACTTGGGCTACACAAGTTGGACAGTGTTTGAGCTGTCTATGCTGTAATCTCTAACTGATTGCGTGCCTTGTTTCCATTCTTGCATAAGCATTATGACCACTATCAGGAACCTTCTCATTTACCTATATTATGATCATTATACAGCCAATACCCAACGGCAAACTGGATGTCCAAGAATTTTTTTAGCTTTGTGTTAACCAAGTGAAAGGTGGAACAGAGTTTTTGATCGAAGACATGACTTCTTACTTAAGAAGGAGGTCCTTTTGTAGAGTCCTTGAAATTTAAGTAAATATGCTACATTTAATTCTAACACAGAAAGTAAAAGTGTCGTGATGCATGCTCCTCGATTTACAGTTGGTTAGCTTTATCAAGACAAAAGATAACTCTAAAGGTAGACCAGGTATTGCTTTTGTGAAACAAACTTATATCAACCATAACATAGTGTAACTTTAGAAATAGTGAAATACAGAGGCAGATAAGGTGGCATCTGATATACAGAATAAGCGTATTTCAACTTATAGAATGATGCAAAGATGTGAATATTTTATGTGCGAGTCTAAGATCTTCAATGTACATCAATCCTAACACTGAAGATGATGAAGTCTAGGTACTCTAGAAAGTTATCTGGTTATAGTTTCTTTTGTTGATATCTTAACTTTGTTGAACAAACTTATAGCAACCATAACCTTGAAATGTGAAATCAAAGCTAACTTTAGAAATAAAGAGGCAGACAGGGTGGCATCAGACCTACAGAATAAGCATATATCAACTCAGTAGCAATCATGGTATAATACAAAAGACAACCTAATACACCAATTATACTTCAGATTTTGAAAATAAGATAAATGAAGAAGTCAAGAAACATGAAAAACTTTCTTGCTTTGCACTTTCTGGGATTTTTTTTTTTTTTTGGGGGGAGTGGGGGGGTTGGAGAGATGGGGCTAGAAGAGTGCTAATTAGAATTGTAATTTTTAACACATAATGCAGGAAAACTTACTACACTTTGGAATTGCAAAAAACATGACTTAGAATTGTAACTTTACTAACAGTTCAACTTACAAATCGTCAAGTTCAAGATCGGCAAGAACATTTATTGATCCAGTAAACTGATTGTTCTGTATGTGCCTGCATGCAGAGTGAAAATGTTTAGCTCCAATCAAGATTTTGATCCCAAATATTAAGCACTAGCTTACAATTTGCTGAGGCTTGAGAGGGATTTAAGACTTTGAGGCAAACTGCCTGATATTGAATTGTAGGAGAGATCCCTGGATAAAATTGCACGAGTTAGTTGATACACTGGACAATTATATTATCGGACACACTACAATGTTTATGAATATATGTATGCATGTTGATATGCAGGAATGTATAGAGAAAGAAGCGAGGGGGCCGTAAAAGCATTGTTATCTTACTTGACTTTATTATCATAGAGAGACTGGACTAACAAGATAATTTTAACTTATGTGGTGTTTCGTAGGAAGTACAAATGAAAATTAGACTATATATCGAGTCAGTAGTCCTTCATAACCTGTCTAGGCGGTGACACAAGGTGATCCATCACCACTTTTGCTTTCCTATTAGTAATAAAACTCTAAGCTTAGTTCTTAACAGAGTGATCAACTTGAATGGCAGCAAGGATTGGATTGGTGATATAAACGGCAATTCAGGTGAAATATCAAATATGATATATGTCAATGATACACTAGTGTTGTGTGGTGCTGAAGAGGGGAATGGTTATTCTCAAAGGTGATACTTGTCACCTTGGATGCTATTTCTCGTACTGAAAGTAATGATCTGAAGAAAAACCTATGAAAATAGTTAAGTAAAACCTCATTCCCTCATTCATGGAGGCAAATATTTTATGCTGAGTATTTGAAATGTTAAGAATCCACCCGAAAACAAATAACCTCTGCAATTAAATGTCTCACTTACCTTTTTGGTCCATCTTGAATTAATGTTCTCCCTAGAAATGTCTTATCATATACCCAAAAATCCTTTAAAGAAGTGTCATACAATTTCACACCTCTATAAATCCATTAGCAATAAAAACTGTTAGCAGGTCGTGGTTGTTCTCTTTTAATTTTGAACAATCTCAATTCAAGTCAAATATGGACATTCCAATTGGAATGGAGTTTCAAGAAAATTCAATGTTAAGGCTATAGAGATGCGATCAGAAGTTTTCCATCAGTTAAGACTTTACTCAATCAACTCAATTCAAACATTTCCCACACCTTTATGAATAATCAAACACGTGCAGATTTCCATCCTCAAGCACTACAAGCGGCAAAGAATGATGTTCAATCTATATGACTAGGGAACTCATTATTTACACATCCACATTGTTCGTTGTCATTCCACATCTAGCAACAATTTCTTAATTGTTACTGTAGATTCAGATCAGAGATAAACAGACAGCGAACAAAGGATAGTCAGGAAAAGGTAATGCAAACATATTCTTGGAACAACTAATATCAATGAACTTTTCTACTTCCAGAACCATTCACTCCACAGTCTGTCTCTAATATTTCCTTGCAGCCATTCATTAAATTATTTGCAGAAGGCAAGACCTTATAGAAACAAAGAAAAAGGCAAAAGGGAGTAGCTGGATGCAAAATTTGCAGTACTTACATCTCAGTAAGTTTTGTAAGTTTTCCAAAAAAATCACTCAGTGATCCACTTAGCTTATTATGATTAAGATTCCTGCACAACACCAAGAGCATTATTGACACCTGAAGCCCAAAATTTAAAACATTAAGAATAAGAGAAAAACCATTACATAGATTTAAGCTCAGTCATCTGAGAAATTGAATAAGGTACAGTTCCACCAAATTGATTTCCAGAAAGATCTCTGCAGAACAAGAACCCAATGAGGGACTGGTAGGGCACAATATCAACAGAAACAGATCTTCTGGATAAGGCTTAATGCTACTTATAATAAATAGCCGGACTAAGAAGACACCGAAAGGAGGTGACCAAAAGTTGCAGCCTGAGGAGAAACTTCATAATGAGTTATGTCTAAGAACTTAATGCTTCTCTGCCTACTTACAGGTGTTGTGTGCGAGGAGGAAGTTGGTATGGTATGTTGTCCTTTAGGTTGTTTTTGCTCACATCACTGCACTATGACATTCAAATTCATCTTTGTCAGGACCAGTTCTTTCAGTGGACATATAAAATCACATAATATAAACCCAATTTCCAATATCCAAGAGTTGTCTGGGCCTCACAAGTAGGTAACTTTCTCCAACTTATCAAGCTGGAAGCCAAGTGATCCAGTGAGCCCCAAGCCAGATAGATTACTGCAACATTATTTAGAATTTAGGAATAAGCAGATCATGGATTAGTAAAAGAACCAGAAGGCAACTTTTTCTTTTCCTTACGCGTTGTAAGTAATAGTAAATGAAATGACAAAAGCAAATAAGAAAAGGAAAGAGGTACATTTCAGTGACATCTGAACCAGAACACTTGATACCCTTCCAAGAATCATCACAAGGATTTCCTCCATCGGATTTCCATCCATCAAGTTTGGAATGGGGCTTCAAATACTGATACATGTCATTGAGGGCTGAAACTGTAAAGACAATTAAAATTGTTATCTACATATCTAAAGATGTATATGAATAACATTTATTGGTTATCTAAGCTCGCAAAGATTCAAAGTTTCTTCCTGCGCTCTAGCCAAATAATTGAGAAGTTATACATTACTTCTCAATTCAGAATTGGGGATTTACCTTGTCGGGAATCTGTTTTCGAAAGCACCACATTAACCGTGAAGGAGCTTGTAAGGATGATCCAACAAAGGAAAGTGCACGGACTTATCATCATCATCATATTTGGGCGATCAGTTGCCCAAACCTAAAATACTTGTCAAACAACAACAAAAACAGCAGTATTATGAAATCAGTAAATTAGTACTACTACACGGAATTTGAGTAGGGTGATGATTCCAAGTCTGTACATTGCTGCCCTACGCGAAGAGCAAGTTGAGATCATTCCCCAATCGGCCTCTGCGCGAAGGGTGATAGTATCTCGAGGGATCAAAAAATTATGAGGAGAAAATTGTTTGTCGACTCTCGAAAGAATGCATTTGGGAGTGGCGATGAACAGTAGCTGAATTGGGATTGGAAATGCTCCAATGGTAACGACCCTGAAAATTTGGAGAAGAGAGTGAAGAAGAATGAAATTAGGCACTCGTTTCGATTGGACAGCCATTTTGCGAATGCTTCGCCCCAAAAGCAAGGATGACCTTTGATCCATTTTTCAGTTGTAAAGTATTTATACGTGTGTGTGAGCGCGCAAGGCGAGGTAATCGTAGAGTATATATTTCTGGCAAGCTTTGCTTGAAATTTGAATACTTTACTTGAGTTGAGGATAGGTAGAAATTGGAAAATACAACGTGTTGTGTTAATTCAAAATTAATTATTTTAATATAAGACATTAAATTTTGACAAAAATATCCTTCGTTATTACTTCATATATTCCATATTAAGTGAATTTTTGGAAAAAAATTTATTGTAAAAAAAAATATTGAATTGTTCAAAGTTTAAGATAAATGCATGATTTTTTTTCTTCATATTTGTCCTTTCCATTAATGAGGTTTTATATTTTCTAAGAGATAAATTACACTATTTACAAAGTTATATTTATGATTTCACAAAGGACAATAGTGAAAAATATGAATTAAATTATGCCCTTAAATATTTTTCTTAACAGGTGTACATTGCTTCACAAATTCACTTAATATGGAATAGAGGAGTAAAAACTAGAGAATTTATTACTCCCTCCGTTCCTTTTTATATGTTACATTTTTACTTTGCATTTGCATTAAGAAATGATGTAACTTTATCCTTCTATCCTTATTTAATTTTTTTGGAACTCAAGTTTTCAATCAATGAATATGAATTAATTTATTTTGATTAATTAATTTAACCAATGGACATGAATCATTTACTTAGCTTTTCTAAGTTGGTCAAATGTATATTTTCAATGCTAATAACTCACAAGGGTAAAAAAGGAACAATATGCTAATTTATGTATTGATTTTATGAAATGACAAATATTATGGACCAACTATTTATAAAAATGAATGACATATAAAAAGGAATGGAAAAAATAATTTGAACGTCGTAAATGTTGCGGAAGTTTAGATTGATATAAGTTTGAACTACGTGAAATTTGCGAGTCCAACAATTTTTCAAACTTCAGCACCTTAAGCTAGAGATTTACTTGTCCTAGCTTTATACTCCAACACTATGTATTGGACTTGTTATGTGTTAAGAAGCTATCAGTATTTTTGTCAAAATTTTATTTTTCTGTATTAAAAGGTGGCCTACATTTGAATAATGGCTAAATTCTGATTGCCAGCTCAAAAACTGGTAGGGTCCACAATTCACTTGTTTCTCTATTTCGATTTATAGAGATTGTATTTTTAATATATTAAAAAAATACAATCCGAAGTCAAAAACGTAAAAAAAAAATTGCTAAAAATTTCAAAAGGGCAACAAAATTTAGTTAAGAACTAAAAAGACAATATTTTAACGCCCAAATTAACGCCGTTGAAATCAGATCAAATTGAGAAAGGCTCAAACTTTTATGCGTCTAGTAAGGCACGAAGACGGCGGCTGCGCGGCGCATAAAAATTGCGCCTTCCCTTAAAATAAAATAAAAAACGTTTTTTATTTTTTCATTTTTTGCAAGTGAAATTCTTGATTGTTCAAATATATGAGATCTCTCAAATATATATATTTGCTTCCTGGATATAAACTTAAGCTTAGAAAAAAATAAAATATAATAATTGACAAGTTCATATACTTTTTTTTCTTGCATTTTCTTATCATCTAATCTTATTTCAACTGAAACTTGATTTTTCATTCCTATTTCTTAAAAAGCAAAAAACAAAAAAAATATATCTTGTTATCATTTCTAACAATCTTATTGCGAATAATCAAATATAAATTATTTCTTCACATACTTTCAATTATTTTTGAATTCATATAATGGATAATCATCTAGCTGGATTTATTTCTTCCTAACTAGATTAGGCTTATTCCATTTGATATTTATTTAAGATCGTTAAACATGAGCATGTCAACAACAAAGTGAACGGTTTTTTTTTTTTTTTTTAATTTTAAGTGAAGGCGCAACTTTTATGGGCGTTGTAAGGCGCAGCGGCCGTGCGTCTTACAAGACGCTGACAGTGGTGCGCCTTACAAGACACATAAAAGTTTGAGCCTTACTCAATTTGACTTGATTTCAACGACGTTAATTTGGGCGTTAAAATGTTGTCATTTTGATTCTTAACTGAATTTTGTTGCTTTTTTGAAATTTTTGACAATTTTTTTTATCCTTTTGACTCCAGACTCGTAACTTTTGTGTGGCTATAAAAACTCTTCACTAAATGTAAAATAAAAAGTCTATAATTAGATTTTTCAGATATAGAGAAATGTATCCTCACATTGTGAATAGGATTTTCGTGTTTTTCTTTAGTAATAATAACGATATATATAAGTTAAACTCATAAAGAAATAATGTTACTGCATAAATTGGAATGAAGGACGAATGCGGCCAGTGCAGTAGCTGTATGAAAATAAGTACAGTTTGTCTTCATAAACTACAAGCTGGTTTTTCACATACAGCTCTGAAATGTATTGCAGAATTGTACAATTCCTCCAGTCCAAAAAGAAAATTACAGGGTTGGGACTCTTTCAGAAGCACCGCCGATGACGGTGAGCAAGTTGTTGCCAAAGGGGTCACTCAAATGGGCAGCCAAATTCTCAACAGGACCCTTTCCTGTCACATAGGCTTGGATGAAGAAACCAAGCATAGAAAACATGGCTAGTCTTCCATTCTTGATTTCTTTTACCTTCAAGATTGCTGCCTGGTCTGGGTCCTTTGCTAGGCCTAGTGGGTCGAATGGACCACCTGGGTGTAGCTTGTCCTCCAAATCCTGCATCCCAACACAATTCGTTAAATCCACAATCTAATCAATTGTCAATAGATAGTGCCTTTATGATCGAGGCAACTTGCTGAGTTTTGAATAAATTATTTATACATATTAAGTAGATTTCTTAACATAAATACTTGATTTTGGCTAAAGTTATTATATCCTGTCGAACTCGTAACCAGAACTCTAGCTCTACCATGTCAGTGCACATAATATTGTTGTAGTAGAAAAAGGGGAGCTCACCAAGCCATTAATAATTCTGTAGTACTCAGCACCACCAACAAGAACAACCTCGGCAACGACAGCAAGAACAAGGTTGATGGGAATGTTCTTTCCAAAGTAATTCAATGTGTTTCCATCTAGAAGTAAAGCTCCAGTCTACACATGAGACAAAATTTCATATTCAGGAATTCCCCCACATTTGAACAAACAAAACGATTGCAATCAGTGGTGATGTATTGATATATATACCTTGAACCAAACAGCTTCAGGACCACAGTTGGCACCAAATTTGTTGAAGGCTTCAGGGATAATAAATCCAGCAGCACCAAGCATAGCCCATCTGGCGTGGATCAGCTCATAAGCCTGATATCTGCAGCAGATCGAACAATTTTAAACTTAGATCTATCTCCACGAACAACATGAACAAAATTGGCTGACTGAGAGTGTAAAATTAATTAATGTGTCACAAGTACTACACTTACTTGGCGAAGTTTTCTGGCTTCTTGCTCAAACCAAAGGGATCGTAACCGTAGCTGCAGCAAGTACAAAAAAATTCTTATATATATGGGCAATTTCTATATTTGTATATGCTAGTAATATAATTTTTCAACTAAATTACGAGAGGCAGGAAGTAGATCGAAGCTTACTCTCCGGGAACTTCTCCGTTCAAGTACTCGGGGATTTCTGATCTGTCCAATAGACCATCGGGCAGGAAAATTCTTCTGTCAGGTCCTGAAAATATTCCCAATATTTAAGAGCATATAAAAACCAAAATGAAGATGTTAAACAGAGGCTGCATGGACTCAGGAGACTACTCTTTCGACATTAATTACATTACAGTCGGATGCGAATCTAAAATTTTGCTACAACTTTGTGCGAAAGACAATAGGTTCACTTATAAAGGGAGAAAATGTAGTACTCCTCTGTTACAATTAATACGACTACTGCATTAAATTTCGTGTCCAATCAAACTCATAAAAGGGAAAATAGTAATGTTACTTACCGTACCACTTGGCGAGCTCATCGTCAGCAGGGGAGACAGCGGCAGCCTTAGCTTTGGCAGGAGCTGCAGCCTTCTTTTTGAAAAGGGCAACGGTTTTGAAGGTAGCAGAGGAGGATGGAGAAGGAGCAGCAGGCCTTGCAACACCGCTAAACTTGACCGGACTTCCGAGCATTTCGGAGACGTATAGAGAGGTAGCTGCAGCCATTTCTAGCTAAACGGTGAAGCTGGCAAGAGGTAAATTGAGAGAGTTGATGATGAGAAGTGAGAATTGAGGATGGTATTTGGAGTGGAGATACTAGCTTAAAGCTTGTTCTGGTGGATGAGAGCGTGCCAAATGTCGGCCTGATATTGGATTGAAAGGGAAGATGAATGTGGAATCTGATGCAGGGTTTTGATTGGAAGGAGTTTATGACGTGGCAGATGACAGTGCTGACATGGCATGCATCGCAAAACTCCTGGACGAGACTTGGATAACGCGACCCTATCCACATTGCAATTTGCAATGCAACAATAGTTTCTTATTTTTCTATATTTTCCTCTTTTACATTCTCTTTTTTATATAACATGATACTGTAATATACTCTTTCGTTTCAATTTGTTTATTTTAATTTCTCTTTTAGTTAGTCTAAAAAAGAATGTATCCTTTTTAACAATTCCGTAAGATTACAAAATTAAATATTTTAGTACATTTTACATATCTTTAGTTTAAGTTAACAAGATTTAAAAATTCTTTTTTTATATTTTAAATACCGTGTCAAATTAAAACCAGACCAATAAATTGAAAGAAAGAAAGTATGTTAAATATTACTAGCATTTTTCTTTTTCTTTTTAGTGCAAGCATTGTTCCTTTCATGGATCTAAGCTATGCTCCCCAGTCTCTAAGCGTAATTATTATTTCCTCTGTCCTTAATTACTTGTCCATATTTTTTTTAGTTGTCCCTAATTATTTGTCCATTTTGACAAATCAAGAAAGGATAATTTTTTTTTACCTATTATACTCTCAATTAATTACTTTGAAAAATGTAGAACTTCTTGAAAATATGAAGTTTTTAATTCATCCACTTCATAGTTAATAGGGGTAAAATGGTAAACTCACTATATCAATTATTGATTGTGTCAATTCAAAAGTGGACAAGTAATTATGGATAAAGAGTATATTAGAAGCTCTATGGGAAATGAATAACTTGAATGTTGAACCCCAAATTGGCTTAAATAGATTCTTCTTAAGATATGAATTGAAGAAGTTCATTAGGATGGGGTTTTTCAATTCAAATGGCTCACATACTTTTCACGAATAAAAGAAAAATAATCAGTCAATTTTACTAAATTGAAATTTAGGATTGTCCCTTTGCATGACCTCTTGAATTTGGCCAACACAATGTTTCTTTGATATATTTCACAAATATGACAAAAATAGCTCTTTATATTTGATGGTTAGTAAAATAGTCCATCAAATATATACATAGTTTTATCAAAATTGAACAATTTCTTTTGTTTAAGTTATATTTGAAATATAGATAAATATTTATCTTTAACAAAATTTACTTGCGAGAAATATAAATGTGTCATTTAATTTAGCTTTATCTAACATTTATGTCCTCCAACTTTAAATATGCACAAATAGATACTTAAACTATCCAAAAATTGAACAAGGTGCCATAATACATGTAGAATGCCAGGTATGTTGTGAATTGCAACATAGAAAACCACGTAGGAGTGTGTATCTACTTGTTCAACTTTTGGATAGTTTAAATGTCTAGCACATGACCCAAAGTTGAAGGATAGAAATGTCAGGTGAGACCTAAAAGGTAAATGATGATTTTACTGATGAAACGTGTGTTGAGTACATTAATGTGAAGGGTATTTAAAAGAATGATACCCTAACTATAATCCCTAAATATAGTAAAGTACTTAGTATCCTAAGGCCAGTAAACAAATAAAAGATCCCGATAAACTAGGGAACATATAACAGTACCAAAGTGCAGTTCACGACTTACAATTTAACGGACACATTTATGTATTATATTGTAATTGTTTATTTGTAAATAACATTAACTGTTGTTGTACCACAGCAGCCACAAGTGACTGCCTGATTTTATCCTAAAAGTGAACTTCTTAGCAATTTGCAGCTTAATTCCATGGCTGATCAAAATAACATCAACTACGATAAAGAAGAAGAGTATTCAATTATTATAGGCGATTTGTCAAAAGATGTAGCGGTGCAAATACTCTTCAGGCTTCCTGTTAGGCATCTGGTCCGATTTAGGTCTGTCTGCAAATCATGGTACAATTTCCTTAAGAGCCCTAATTTCATTAATTTGCACACCGCTCATCAAATTTCTCGTCCTCCTTCTACCATTATTGCTTATAACAGAGGAAATCATACTTATTTATGGCCTAATGTTTTTTTGCTCCATCTTCAACCTGTTATATGCAATATTGAACAAGATAATTTCACTATTAACCACCAATTGCCTTTACCTTTTGCTATTGATGACGCTAAGGACTATACAAATTTCGAGTTTTGCTACAATGGCTTAATTTGTTTGACAAAGGATATTTATACCTCACCAGTAGTCATCCTCTGGAATCCCGCTACTCGGAGATATAAATGCATTAACATTCCCTCTGACTGCTCCAAATTTACTTATCTAAAACTCGGTTATCATCAACAAAGCAATGACTATAAAATTTTGAAAGTTCCTTTTCAGACGCGGAGTAATGATGAATCATCAAAAATGGCTTGGGTTTATACCCTGAGTTCAGGATCATGGAAAACTGTACCATTCACTCTTCTTAGCCTAACTGTTGCCTGGGGATCTCAGATTTCTCTGAATGGTTTTGTGTATTGGCTGGCTTCCGGTGCAGTGGAATATATTATTTGCTTTGATCTGATTAAGGACAAATTCAAACTTTTAAACGTTCCTGACGATCGTGGATTTGATCCACTACTTGTTCGTTGAAGGCTTATGGTTTTGAGGGGATCACTTGCCATGATGGTCTCCATTGACAATGGTTCTAGGGATACTGAGATATGGACACTCGTGAATAAAAGTAGTGGTCTTCGACCATACTCTTGGACTAAGAAGTTTATTATAGAACCTTTCTCCAAAGAAACAATCCCGTTGGGAATGTGGAATGCTGATAAACTTTTCGTCAAAGTTCTAAAAACTCATGCTCTCAAGCAAGTCTACTTTAATTATGATCTGGTTACGAAAGAGATGAACTATTTTCATGTGCCAAAGGAACAAGATTTAGCATGGTTTATGATGTGTGGGCGTTGTTTTGAGAGCTTAGAACTTGAAGATGGATTTGGCCGAAGATACTGAAATAACAAGTTTATGATTCCTACTTTGGATAGAGTAATGGCGCTATTACGTATGCTTTGTTTTCAATTTTATTCCTTAGTTACTTTGATTAGTTTTAATATGCTTTCAATGGAAATGCCAGAACAGCTTAGAAATAAGTCCTTCAAATCTGCTACAATTGGAGAATTGTTTTCGAAATATTGCTGTGTTCATTTATTGATTGCAGTAGATATATTAAGATGATGAAAGTTTGAAACAAAATTTCTATTTAATAACTCTGAACTATAAAAAAATTCTGTAATGGAATATTAGATTTACCAATTATTGTTAATTTTGAATAGAATCTCTAGGCAATGGTGTTATGTCCCGTGTCCTCTATAATAAGAACGTGTCGTCAAGACTTGAAAGATAAATTTATAATAGTTGTTAGCTAGATCAATTATATCGTAGGGGATTGAGTGATGGTCTTCAAGATCTACTAGGAGAGAAAATATTAGGAACAATTTTTTTTTGAGACAAGGTGGGCATGGCTTCAAATATCGTTAATTACTTTAAAGAATTATCAAATATAGTGTCATCAATTAACTTTAATTTTCTTCATGTTTAATGGATAAAAACCATCTTTGCGATCTTTCGGATGAGAATGTCATGGTCGAATTTATTTACAATGGTGTAGTCAGTGAAAGACAATTCTAACATCTTTGTGACCGAAGAATAGTTAGGATTGATAAACGTAAAGAAATTACTCTTGTGGAATTATATTAAGTATGTTCTTGTTGTCGTACATTAACTATTAATATTTGGTTTCAAAAAATCGGATGTGGAATATACCATAGTACCATTAGAGAATTATCAAAATTGAACTTTATCATCAAGATAAGATTCCTCACCGAGGTGGCTTCTGCAGTGATTTTGATTCAACTCTAAGCTAGTAGTAACCCATAAGGTAAATGAAAAATGAAAATACTGGTTCCAGCATATATACAAGAATCAACAAACTCAACAACCACATCAGTTGTATCTGAAGCAGTAGGACGACGATTCCCTATAAGAGAATATGTGTTGGGTGCGATCGAGCATATGTATCCTTTCGCATTTGTGTGTGCCTCTCTATTTTGCAAACTTAGTTCTTCAATTATCAATTTGCTCTTCTGCTGAATAACTAGTTATGAAACATTAGCAACAAAACATTTCACAAGGGCATTATAAGCGACATTTGCCGCATCTCAATAAAATTAGTGGTCTAAAAATTTAGGAGTGTTTTTATTTAGTTCTCACATACTATTTGTTTTTATGGTATATTCTTAAAAGATATTAAGGGTTTAACTTCACATAATAATATATTACTATTAATTATAAAAGTAAGTATTAATTCTAGTTATAATATATTGCAATACATCAAGTTGGATGCTAATGTAAAAACTTTATTTATTAATATGAATATTTAAGTAGTTTAATTTAAAATTCTGAAATATTCTGATAAAAAATAGATAGCTTTTTTTAAATTTGTTATTTTTAATGTTCAATATTGTTATGAAATACAACACCTCCAGTGCCACTGGAAAATTAAAAAATAAATAAAAAATGTTCAATATTGTTTAAGTGAAATTAAAATTATAAATTTACCAGTAAAATTCTAGCATTATCCTTGAGCCACCCTGTTTGCAGCATTCATCTCTGCTTGCTTATTGGTTTTAGCTTCTTGTCCTTGAAAAGCCCCATATCCAACTTACACCATTGAGCGGAATACTAGTGCATGAGGTGAGTCAGTTCTGACTGTATCATAAACTGGAAAAAGTAAACAAAAAAGAAACCTCTTTTTGAGCCAGTTCTTACAGAAGTGTCTTGTACTAATGACTCAAAAGCAACCTTTGCAGCTGCATGTTCAGTTTCCTTCAATGTAGAGAAGAACTCCTGAGTTTCCATCCCTTAGAATCAAAGAGGTAAAGGACAGGAATGTTACTTACGAACCTCCTTAGAATTCTCGGCCATTATGGCTGTTTTAGGTAGGAGTAGAACAAATATAATAGCCTCTTCTCAATGATCTTGTATATAGTTTGGGATGCCAAACTCAACTTTTAACTTTTTGCACTCCAAGATCAATGCAGATAAAGTTTTAATTAACTTTAAAAAAAAAAAGAAAAAAAAAGAACGCCTGAGTTTCATAAGTTACCCCGTCAACAATCACTTTTGACCTAAAACGACGGCCGTGAGGAGGGCCATCAAGTTCAGAAGGATAGACGGTAAAGTGAGATTTTGCTTCTGGGCATAGTGTTGCAATCCATTCTTGTACAAATGAAGCATGCCTTGTGAAGTATTAGTTTTGTTGGGGTTCACAAATTAATATACATATATATATTTATTTATATTCTACGGAAAAGCTATTGGATTCTTTCGAATCCCCAAACCCTCACTTAGCTCCGCTCTAGCAGCTTATACTTATGCTGGCAACAGCTTTTTAAATTTACTGAGCACAGTAAAATAATTTTAATAAGTAGGAATTGGAGTATTACAAACTTTGTGAGTGCGAACGATGCTAGTAACCTGTTAGAAGAGGGAAATATTAGATTTGCTACAAATATATCGATAGTCGTAAACTAATGAGGTAAATAGTATTTAGTACAGAATCATTGAACAAAATTTATTAGCCCGAGAGTTTCCATTGTGTAAAATAGTAGGTTAACCTAAGTAGTAGCTAGAGAAACACATTGTGTTCAAAACAAAAGAATATCTATATTAATAATGTGAAGAATAGTACAAAGAGATACATATACATAAATAAAAGGTGGTACAAGGAGTAACATTTAATGTACATATATTGGCTTAATACAACAACACAATAACACATAAAGACACTCAAAACAGTAACACATTCATGAGTGGACAGTATAATATGTTGCAAAAACTATAGTGATCTAGCACCTTTCGGCACCACCACCACCACCAATGTAACATACCCAATGTAGTCCCACAAAGTGGGTTCTGAAGATGATAGAGTATACGCAAACCTTACTCCTACTGCAGAGGTAGATATACTGTTTTCGATAGACCCTCCGATCAAGCTGATGAATCTCATCCACATATGCATATATATAAATGGGCTACAAATGACAAGAGAGTTAATTCCCAACTGTGTGATGTCCTACTCCCTCTACACTCTTTGATCAACAGTGGTTTATAGCAGAAGAAATTGTCTTGAGAAACAATACTATTTGAAAAAAATCTAAAACTCCACAGAAACAGAAACAGTATCTGAACTTGTAATATCGAATAGAACATGATCGATCAGCATCTAGTTACTTTTAATTGCATCAACCACCAATCTGTAATGCTCCGCAATCAAATCTAAGCGCTTCATCATCCTCCAGTTTCTTCCATTTCTCCTCCAACACTTTAGCCTTGTCATTAGCAATCAAACTCATCTTCTCCTTCAAAAACTTGTACCATTCGGATACATTGTAGACATGCCAGCCATACTTTCAAATGATGCAGCCAAATCCTATTGATCACCCTTAACTATATCCTCCTTAACCACCTCTTTTACAGCAGCCCCATTTCTCTTCTTCCTTATGTTTCTCATCATCCTTTGGTTTACTAACTTCAGCACTTTTCTTAGGTTCAGAACTTTTTTTAACCTCAGCAGTCTTTTTATCTTTGCCATTAGTGCTATTGTTAACATTCTCCTCCTCCGTTACTAGTTCCAAGGGCGCCCCAAATCTTCTTGAATGCTCAAAAACTAAAAAATCCCGACACTTAGTCACTTAGTGAAAATTGGGTCCTCACCATCTTTCACATTAGTCAAAAATTTCTTCTTTAACCTCCTAAGCTTGTCACTAACTTGACAAGTCTTTGAAACTTCAACCTGCTACTTAATTCCCCTTGATGAATTCATGAAAATTGAGAAAACATATCGGCATTAGGTTCCGTACCTTTTACCACCGCCTTGTATTCTGCAATACCTTTGAGTAGAGAAAGCTGGTCATCATCGCTCCATAGACTGCAAGGAGTAGCAGCTAACTTTTTCTCCTCTTCTTCTGCAATCTTGGGTTTCTTCCTCCCTTTCTCTTTCTGGGTCTCTTGCGGCCTCTTTGCTGCTGATTTCGATGGGGCAACAGCTTTTGCAGGAACACTTGGCTTGACGGTGAAGTCTGATGCAGAAGGGAAGGCAGGGAATTACCCGATTCCGCTTCTGATTCGGATCCTGACCCATCTTTGCTTCCGAATTCAGAAGAAGATTGGGGTTTCTGTGGGGTCTGAACTGGTTTTTGAGTACTGGAGGGGATGTCTTGGGTTCTTCGTCTTCTTCAGTTTCTTCCCTGGATTGTTCTTCTTCTTCTTCTCTCTTGGATTCTTCAACCTGTTCTTGTTCTTCAAACGACCATGCAAAATCATGGCAAAACCCTAACATCTTGAAGCCAAGACAAAGAAGATCCTAAAATTTCCAAATTGATACATATGATTGGAAACTGTATATTGTCCTTTTAAGGCCAATGAAGAAACAACAGATTAGCTTATGGGGTCATTAAACAAGCTCATTATGAGTTAAACAAATTTATGTTTGTGAAAGAGTTGTCAACAACTCAACTCAACCCTTCAGCTTCTAAGACTTGTAAAAACACTAATAGAAATATCATAATTGCAATATTTTCTGCATCAGCTTATTAGAGGCCTCAATCTGAAAGTTCAATGGCAAGAAACAATATTGTTGGTTGTTTGTGCTTCAGCTGTCTATCACAGAGTGAATTCTGCTTACATCGGAAGGACTAAGGTCTACTAAGCAATCTATGTTTGAAACTTTAATAAATCTAGTAATTCCTTAGTACCTAGTTGCTCCTTAGTACCTTGTTGCTACAATTTCTATTTAATTTGTTTCGTGCTTACTCACTTTACTCACTCTCGCAGTAGCAGTTCTTCATTCTTTAGATTGCCACATGAGAGCTCTGAAATTCAGTTCAGGTCCTTGAATCGCGAGTTCTATTATTTGTTGTTTTCTTGCTGTTCTTTATTAAGGACCATTGACAACTCCATACTATTTTCCAACCTCGGCATAGCCTTTTTGTTTGTTTAGCCCTTCGTGGTAAATTACAATAATGATGAACAACTTGATCCCAAATAGAAGGATTTGTCAGGTTTCACTTGTTGTTCAAATGAAATAGAAGAAATTTTGTTGAGTTAGTTTGTTTGTCTTCAAGATCTGATTGGACTGTTCACCCTCTTCTTCGGCAACAAAATTTTCTATCCAAGATTCATTTTTTGTCCGCTTTTTTTTCTTCAAGTACAGGAACACACCTAAAAGTGAGTTTACTCGATTTAGACTTACCATGCTAGCCACTTAAAGCAGAAATTTAGAAAAAAGCATGATCAAAAGCGACAATAGAAAAACTAAGAAAGGTTGATGAAGATGGCATACCTATTTGCCTAATGGAAGATTGTTGGAAAAGTGCCTTAGCCGATTTTAAAGATAGTAATCGTTGAAGGTATCACTTCGGTCAAGTAGCGCGCTGTGCGTATTATAAGGTTCTAAATTTACTAAGGGTATTTTCGTAATTTTAACTCTCAAGCTAGGGTTTATATATATATATATATTCAGTAGGGTTAGCATAGTTAACTGCCGCATTTTGCCCTAAATGTAAACTTGTGAACTGATTTTTGCAGGTTAATTCCATGGCGGATCAAAACAACAATGAAGAAGAAGATTACGCAGTTATAAACTGCAATTTGCCCAAAGATGCAGTGGAGCGGATACTCGTAGGGTTTCCTGTCAGATCGCTGCTTCAGTTTAAGTCTGTCTGGTACAATTTCATCAAGAGCCGTAATTTTATCAAAATTTACCGCAATCATCAAATCTCTCGTCCTCCTTCTGCCAGCCTGATTTCTTTTCGCTCAATCTTCATCCTGTTATATCCAACATTGAACAGTATAATTTCCCTATAAACCATCAATTGTCTTTACTTTTACTATTGATGACGCTAAGGACTGGGCAAATTTCGAGTTTTGCTACAATGGCTTAATTTGTTTGACGAAGGATATCTATACCTCACCCGTAGTTATTCTCTGGAATCTCGCTAGTCAGAGATACAAATGCATTTATATACCCTCTGAGTGCTCCAGATTTACTTATCTAAAACTCGGGTTTCATCAACAAAGCAATAATTATAAAATTTTGAAAGTTCCCTTTCAGACACGGAATGATGATGAATCAACAAAAAATGGCTTGGGTTTATACACTGAGTTCAGGTTCATGGAAAACCGTACCGTTTACTCTTCTTAGCCTAACTGTTGCTTGGGGACCTCAGATCTCTGTGAATGGTTTTGTGTATTGGCTGGGTACACGCGAGGTGGAATATATTATCTGCTTTGATCTGATTAAAGACGAATTCAAACTTATGGATGCTCCTAATGATCGTGGTTTTGATCGCGAACTTGTTCGTAGAAAGCTTATGGTTGAGGGGATCACTTGCCATGATAGTTTCTGTTGAGGATGGTACTAGGGATACTGAGATATGGATGTTTGTGAAAGGAAATAGTCACCTTCAACCATACTTATGGACTAAGAAGTTCATTTTAGAACCTTTTTTCAAAGAAACAACCACGTTGGGAATGTGGAACGATCATAAGCTTCTCGTCGTTGTTTCACAAACTCATCCTCATGCTCTCAGACAAGTATACTCTTATGATCTGGTTACCAAAGAGATGGAATATTTTCATCTGCCAAAGGAACAAGATTTAGTATCTTTTGCGGCAGTGCGTGGGTGCTATTTTGAGAGCTTGGAACTTGAAGATGGATCTGGACGGAGATACTGAAATAAACAAGTTTGTGATTACTACTTTTGATAGAGTAATCGCGCTATTAAGTATACTGGTTTGTTTTCAACTTTACCGTGTTCCCAATGAGTCTCGGACTTCATCCCTTTTACCGGAGAGTTTTGCGTCACTTTTTAGTGATTGTTAGATCAATTATTTTGTATGAGATTGTGTTATGGAATTACCTCTTCGTCAACTAATACTGGTCCTTAAAATGCCTTCGGGCCTTGAATTTTTGAATGGTACTTAATAAGCATAACTTAGTACTTACTCAGAGAATATAGCATAAGCATAACTTAGTACTTACTCAGAGAGTATAGCATAGACTAACTTTGTGTATCTATAGGCCACAAAATGATAAGATTCATCACAGAGGTGGGTTACGTTTCTGCAGTGATTTTGATTCAACTCTAAACAGAAGCATCACTAGGAAGGTCCATGATCCATGATCCATGTTTGCATTCCGGGAAAAATGAAAATCTTCTCGCTTGGCAAAATACTGATCCTAGCATATGAACCAGAATCAGCATACTCGATCCAAGCATATGTACCAGAATCAGCAGACTCAATATATGTTGGATGCAGTCGAGCATCGATCTGTGTCTTTTTGCATTTGTCTGCCTATTCATTTTGCAAACTTAGTTCTTCGATTATCAATTTGGTCTTCATCTGAACAACTAGTTGTGAAACATCAGCAACGACAACACATTTCACAAGGGCATTGTAAGCAACCTTTGCAGCATTCATCTCTGCTTGCTTCTTGGTTTTAGCTCTTTGTCCTTGAAAAGTCCCATCTCCAACTTCCACCATTGAGCGGAATACTGGTGCATGAGATGGGCCAGTTCTGGCTGTATCATAAACTAGAAAAAGTAAACCCCAGTTCTTGCACAAGTGTCTTGTATAAACCTTCATCCTCCTGAATGCCATTAAGTGCTAATGACTCAAAAGCAACCTTTGCAGCTGCATGTATCAGCTTCCTTCAATGTAGAGAAGAACTCCTGAGTTTCAATGGGCGTGAGGAGGGCCAATACACCGGTAAAGTGAGATTTTGCTTATGGGCATAGTGTTGTAATCGATTCTTGTACAAATGAAGCATGCCTTTAGAGGTATTAGTGTCCACACTGAACAATGCAGTTCCATTCATGACACGAGAAAGTTGTCCAATGTTATTCTGTGTTTGCTGAAAAATATCCATATTTGGAGGTCTATCACCCACCTTACACCAGAAGAAGTGGGTAATAAGGAAGGTTGTGGGGTGAGAAGTGGATCGATTGGGGAACAATGAAATGGTCATAGGAGATATGGGCAGCATGATTTTGGGGAAGAACGACATTGGTCCTTGGGCCACTCAAAGGAGACTCCATTCACTGTAACAGTGTGTGAAACGAGGGTTGTGATCAGGGCCGTCTTTCTACGTCTTGCAAAGCATGCTCGGACCCATAACTCTAGCCTGGAAAGCATTTCCACAACCCATTCCTTTATCACTTAGTTTTATTTGGGGTTCACAAGTTAATATACACATATATTTATTTAATTTTTTAATACAAATACAAGATCTACGGAAAAACTATAGATTCGTCCGAACCCTCACTTACGGAAAAGTAGGAATTGGAGTATTACAAACTTTGTGAGTGCGAACGATGCTAGTAACCTATTAGAAGAGGGAAATATTAGATTTGCTACAAATATATTGATAGTCGTAAACTAATGAGGTAAACAGTATTTAGTACAAAATCATTGAACAAAAAATTATTAGCCCGAAAGTTTCCATTGTGTAAAATAGTAGGTTAACCTAAGTAGTAGCTAGAGTAAACATTGTGTTCAAAACAAAAGAATATCTATATTACTAATGTGAAGAATAGTACAAAGAGATACATACATAAATAAAATGTGGTACAAGGAGTAACATTTAACGTACATATATTGGCTTAATACAAAGACGACAATAACACATTAAAACACTTGACACAGTAACACATTCATGAGTGGACGGTATAATATATATGTTGCAAAAATTTTAGTGATCTAACACCTTTTGGCACCACCACCACCACTAGGGCTGTTTATGGTTATGGTTAATATACCAAATCGAACAACAATCCGATTAAAAAAATTAATATTTGGTTCGGTTTGGTTAGGATTGGTTTTAAATTATGAAAACCGATACTATTTGGTTTGGTTTTACTAAAAAACAACCACAAAAATAACCAAACCGAACCGATAAATTAGATATATAAATTTTATAATTATTTATATATTATTCATAAATAAAATATAAATATTTTGTTAAATTTTAATTAACTTAAGTCTTTTAACTCTACCATTTTCTCAAGCCCAACTATAACAATCCTAAGTCCAAGTCTATCAAAATAATTTTAGTCTTTACCTACCCTACTTCACATAAAATAGTCACACTTTCTCTTAATTGACTCACTTTGTTCGTGTAATGATAACTCTAGTGTTGCTTAATTGAATCGACAATAACTTTTTTGTAAATTGTTCATGTACTAGGTGTTTGTGTCTATCGAGATACGTACGTCCTCAAAAAAATTATTACTTTCAAACCGAATAAACCAGAAAAGCTTAACCAAACCGAACCAAACCGACAATAACCAAACCGACGGTTAATATTTTTCATTTGGTTTGGTTTGGTTTTAGAAATTTAAAAAACCGACTAGATTAGTTTGGTTTTGATTTTAATCAATAACCAATCCAAACCGAACCACGAACACCCCTAACCATCACTAACAACGTAACATACCCAATGTAGTCCCACAAAGTAGGGTTTGAATTCCCAACTGCGTGATGTCCCTACTCCCTCTACACTCTTTGATCAACAGTGGTTTATAGAAGAAGAAATTGTCTTGAGAAACAAGACTATGAAACAAATCTAAAACTCCGTAGAAACAGTATCCGAACTTGTACCATCGAATAGAGCATGATTCATCAGCATCTAGTTACCTCTCATTGCATCAACCACCAATCTGTAATGCTCCGCAATCCAATCTAAGCGTTTCATCATCCTCCAGTTCCTTCCACTTCTCCTCCAATACTTTAGTCTTGTCATTAGCAATCAAACTCATTGTCTCCTTCAAAAAACTTGTACCATTCGGATACATTGTAGACATGCCACCCATACTTTCAAATGATACAACCAAACATGGATATTTGGACTGGAAATCCTGTTGATCGCCCTTAACTATATTCTCCTTAATAGTTCCAGGGGTTCCCCAAATCTTCTTTGAATGCTCAAAAACTAAAAAATCCCGATCCTTGGTGAAAACTGGGTCCTCAGTCATCACGATCTTTCACATAAGTCAAAATTTCTTCTTTAACCTACAACTTATTCCCCTTGATGAATCATGAAAAACAGACATATCCGCATTAAGTTCCGTACCTTTTACCGCCTTGTATTCATCAATATCTTTGAGTAGAGCAAGCTAGTCGTCATTGCTCCATAGACTGCAAGGAGTAGCAGCTGACTTTTTCTCCTCTTCTTCTGCTATCTTGGGTTTCTTCCTCCCTTTCTCTTTCTAGGTCTCTTGTGGCCTCTTTGCTGCCGGTTTCGATGGGGCAGCAACTTTTGCAGGAACACTCAGACTTGATGGTGAAGTCTGATGCAGAAGGGGAAGGCAGGGAATGACCCGATTCCGCTTCTGATTCAGATCCTGACCCATCTTCGCTTCCCAACTCAGAAGAAGATTGGGGTTTCTGTGGGGTCTGAACTGGTTTTTGAGTACCGGAGGGGCTGTCTTGGATTCTTCTAATTCCTCCCATGATTGTTCTTCTTCTTCGCTTCTCCCCGGGATTCTTCAACCTGTTCTTGTTCTTCAAATGACAATGCAAAATCATGGCAAAACCCTAACATATTGAAGCCAAGAAAAAAAGATCATTTATAGCTGTACTGACTCCTAATTAACAAAGCATGCTCGATTCTGCATGCCTAGTATAAACTATATAATACAAGGAAGATCCTAAAATTTCCAAATTGATACATATGATCGGAAACTGTACATTGCCCCTTTTAAGGGCAATGAAGAAACAACAGATTAGCTTATGGGGTCATTAAACAAGCTCATTATGAGTTAAACAAATTTATGTTTGTGAAAGAGTTGTCAACAACTCAACTCAACCCTTCAGCTTACACTAATAGAAATATCATAAATTGCAATATTTTCTGCATCAGCATATTGGAGGCCTCAATCTGAAAGTTCAATGGCAAGAAACGATGTTGGTTGTTTGTGCTTCAGCTTTGCTACAACTTCTATTTAGCTTGTTCCGTGCTTACTTACACTACAACAAAAATAATTTTTAGCAGCAATAAATAGACACATTAATAAAGAGTGTTAAAGTCTTTACCGGCATTAGTTAAGTGCCATTAGATCCAATGTCTCTAAAGCCTTTAGGGACATATACAAAGAGTGCTAATTGCCGCAAAAAAAACATATTTAGCGGCAATTGCTAATTAATTGCCGCTAAAGCTCATTTTTGATGTAGTGTTACTTTACTCGCTCTCATTCAGTAGCAGTTCTTCATTCTTTAGATTGCCGCATGAGAGCTCTGCAATTCCATTAGGTCCTTGAATCACGAGCAAATCTCAACGCTGCTATCGACAGTAAACTATTATTTGTTTTTTTTCCTTGCTGTTCTTTATTAAGGACCATTGACAACTCCATACTATTTTCCAACCTCGGCATAGCCTTTTTGGTTTTTTTAGCCCTTCGTGGTAAATTACAATAATGATGAACAACTTGATCCCAAATAAAAGGATTTGTCATGTTCCACTTGTTGTTCAAATGAAATGGAAGATAATTTTGTTGAGTTAGTTTGTTTGTCCTCAAGATCTGATTGGACTGTTCACCCTCTTCTTCGGCAACAAAATTTTCGATGCAAGATTCATTTTTGTCCGCCTTTTTTCTTCTTCAAGTACAAGGAACACACCTAAAAATGGGTTTACTCGATTCAGACTTACCATGCTAGCCACTTAAAACAGAAATTTAGAAAGAAGCATGATCAAATTGAAAGCGACAACAGAAAAGCTTGTTAAGATTGGAGACATGAGACAATTTTATTGAGTTTGTTTGTCCTCAGGATCTGGTTGGATTGTTCACCCTCTTCTTCAATAACGAAATTTCTTTCGATAATGAAAAAAAATCTGGTTGGATTGTTCAACCTCTTCTTCAACAACGAACTTTCTTTGAATAATGAAAACAATCCTAATGGAAGATTCAACACTATCGGAAAAAACAAAATGAAGATTGTCGGAAAAGTGCCATAACCGATTTTAAAGATAGCAATCGTTGGAGTTGTCTCTTCGGACAAGACGGTTCTTGTGCGTATTATAGGGTTTTAAATTTATTGTTACCAAAATGGACTAAGAGTATATTCGTAATTTCAAGTCTCAAAGCTAGGGTTAGTATATATTTATATTTTCCAGTAGATACGCCTAGATAGATTACTGGCTGGAATATAGCAACACTGTCGTTGCACCCAGCCGCTTTATCCTAAATATAACCTTGTGAACTGATTTTTGCAGGTTAATTCCATGGCTGACCAAAACAACAATGAAGAAGAAGAGGATTACGCAGTTATAAACTGCAATTTGCCCAAAGATGCAATGGAGCTATACTCGCAGGGCTTCTAGTCAGATCGCTGCTCCATTTTAAGTGTGTTGCCAAATCATGGTATAATTTCATCAAGAGCCCTAATTTTATAAAAATTCATCGCAATCATCAAATCTTTCGTATTCCTTCTGTCATTATCACTTACCAAAAAAAAAGAATGTAGCTGGTTCTGGCTAGAGTTCTTTTCGCTCCATCTTCATCCTGTTTTACGCAACATTGAACAGTATAATTCCCCTATAAAGCAGCAATTGTATTCACCTTTTCCTATTCATAGGGAGAAATTCGAGTTTTGCTACAATGGATTCATTTGTTTTATAAAGGATTTCTATACCTCACCAGTAGTTATCCTCTGGAATCTCGCTAATCGTAAATACAAATGCATTAATATACCCTCTGAGTGCTCCAGATTTACTTATCTAAGACTCGGGTTTCATCAACAAAGCAATGAATATAAGATTTTGAAAATCCCTTATCGGATGCGGAGGAGGGATGATGAATCAACGAAAGTTGCGTGGGTTCATACCCTGAGTTCAGGTTCATGGAAAACCGTACCGTTCACTCTTCTTAGCCTATCTGGTTCTTGGGGACCTCAGGTTTCTTTGAATGGTTTTGTGTATTGGCTGGCTACTCGCAAGGTGGAATTTATTATCTACTTTGATCTGATTAAGGAAGAATTCAATTTTATGGATGTTCCTGATGATCGTGGTTTTGATCGCCAACTTGTTCGTAGAATGCTTATGGTTTTGAGGGGATCACTTGCGATGTTGGTCTCCGTTGAGGATGGTACTAAGGATACTGAGATATGGATGCTCGTGAATGAAAAGAGTTCATACTCTTGCACTAAGAAGTTCATTTTAGAACCTTTCTCCAAAAAAACAATGCCGTTGGGAATGTTGAACGATCATAAGCTTCTCGTCGTTGTTTTTAAAACTCATCCTTATGCTCTCACACAAGTCTACTCTTATGATCTGGTTACCAAAAAGATGGAATATTTTCATGTGCCAAAGGAACAAGATTTAGCATCGTTTGTGGGAGTGTATGGGTGCTATTTTGAGAGCTTGGAACTTGAAGATTAATCTGGCTAAAAAAGTTTGTGATTACTACTTTTGATAGAGTAATCAGCGCTATATTAAGTATACTGGTTTATTTTCAACTTTACCGTGCTTCCAATGAGATGCTTTGTGTTGTCTTGGACTTCATCCCTTTTACTGGAGAGTTTTGCGTTGCTCTTGCGAGGTGTCACCTGCTGAATGAGAGTGGTTGAATTGCTTGAATACCTAGCAGTTTGCAGAATTTATTTCTAGCATATGGTTATGTTTGTTAGTTAATGTGGTTCACAGATATATTTGGCTTATGTTAAACTTGTGTGAATTTACTTTTTGATTGAACCATCAGTTGAACACCTTTGAGATGAGTCCTTCAAATCTGCCACATTTGGAGAATTGTTTTAGAAATACTGATGTGTTCATTTATATATTGCAGTAGATATATTAAGATGTTGAAAGTTTGAGACAGAATTTCTGTTTATTAACTCTGAACTGTAAGTGAATATTAGATTCATCAATTGTTAATTCTGAATAGAATCGCTGGGCAATGATGATTAGCACATGCCATTTATTAACTCTGAATGTAAAGGAAATATGATTGAGATGGTTCAGACATATGAAGAAGAGGAACGCAGATGCGCTAGTGAAGAAGTTTAGAGGTTGGCAATAACAGGACCAAATTAAAGAGAGGTAGAGATAGACCGAGGAAGAATCAGAGAATAGTAATTAGATAAGGCAACACCTTCAGCTCATGGAGACGACATGATCTTAGACATTAGACGAGAATACGAAGATCGAGATTAGAATAACAAATTTGTAGAAAGTCGAGCGATTTCTTTCTCTGAGGGGGAGGGGGCATCATGATTTTATTTTAGAGCACTTTATGTGCTCTCTCTTCTCCTTACCACTAGTATTACTGTTTTCTTCTGAAGTCTGAATATATTTTTTTCTTTGATATTTTTATCTCACTTTTATTCCTTTTAAACTTGTTTTGTAAAATATTTTTCTTGATTGAGGGTCTATTGAAAAAATCTTTTTACCCTTTGAAAATAAAAATAAAATTTGTGTCTATTAAATTCTTAAAATTCACTCGTGATGTAGTTGTTGAAATTGAAGTTTCATGGACGCCTCTAATAATCCCTTTTGAGATTCCAAAGCAGTGTCAATAGTTGTGATTAAAATATTAAGAATTTTTATGCTCTCTCCGCCTCAATATGATATATTTTCCTTTTTAATCTGTCTAATAAAGAATGATATATTTTTTTATTTAATAAATATTTAATGATATTACTAATATTTTACCCATGTTAAACTCTAACAAAAAATCTATAAAGATATAGTCTTTTTAAGAGTCGTTTTTAGAACATGCCAAAATCATACCAATTTTTTTTTAAATTTCGTTTCCAATCAAAATTGTCTGTGTTCGGCAAGAAAGCCACTGATATTAATAAATTTCAGTTCTATGGCTTTTTTCATTTCCTTACTTGATATTACTGTAATATTTTTCTCTGTCTTCAAAATTTCATGTCTGTATTTTATATGATATGAGTAAATTGTAGTATTTATTTCTAATGAAGTAAATAATTAACAGAAAAATGTTATCAAAAAGGGGATTAATCAAGTAATAATATAAAGATAGGTATAAACATCAGGACGGTGTTACTCTTCATGCATGACACATAAATGATTAGCGGTCTCAGGGGTATAAGGAAATTTATCATAAATGGTTTAACAATGGAATCTCCAAAGAAACAATTCTGTTGGGAATGTGGAACGATCATAAGCTTCTCGTCGTTGTTTCACAAACTCATCCTCATGCTCTCAGACAAGTCTACTCTTATGATCTGGTTACCAAAGAGATGGAATATTTTCATCTTCCAAGGGAACAAGATTTAGCATCTTTTGCGGCAGTGCGTGGGTGCTATTTTGAGAGCTTGGTGTAGAGAACAGCAGAAGAAAAGTATAATTTGGAAAGCCTTCTGCTAGTCCAAAACCGTTAACTAAGATCGGAAGACTCAATTAAAGAAGAGGAAGCTAGAAGGGAGAAACAATATTTTGGATAAAAGAACTTTGTTATAGAAGAAAACTTTTTCATTTGGATTGTTCTTGGGTTGTTTACAAATGCCTAATGCCACCCCTATTTATAGGAGTCCAGAGCCAAAAGGGTAAGAATTTTTTTCGAAAATTCCGAAAGGGCAACAAAATTAATTATCAAACCAAAAGGGCAACTTTCTTTCACGCCGTTTAAATTCGTTTAAATTAGGGTATATCCACCGCAAGGCGCGGAACCCCATGCGACTTGCAAGGCGCGGCCACCTTTTAGCCTTGTAAGGCTTAGCCGCCTTTTAGCCTTACAAGGCGCATGGGTTTCAGCACCTTGCAACTTTTTTTTTAAAAAAAAAATTCTTTTTTTGGTCCGATTATTTTAAAAAAATAAAAAAATCCAATTATTTGTATTGTTAATAAATTTTAATTTATAATTTTGAAATTATTTCATAAATGATAAATATTGATTATTTTTTAAAAGTATACTATTTGGCTTAATTTTAGGATATTCGCAAAACCTTTTAATTATAGATAGAGTTTAAATATATTATTATTATTATTGAAAATTGATAAATATTCTCTACCCTTATGCGATACAATATCTATTTTACCGTTAACATTTTTAATTCTCCACCCATACATATAATTTTTTAATTTGATAAAACACTTCTTATTCTCATTTAAATTGATAAAACACTTTATCAATTTTCAAAAATAATAATAATATATTTAAACTCTATCTATAATTAAAAGGTTTTACGAATATCCTAAAATTAAGCCAAATAGTATACTTTTAAAAAATAATCAATTTTTATCATTTATGAAATAATTTCAAAATTATAAATTAAAATTTATTAACAATACAAATAATTGGATTGAACAAAAAAAAAATCTTAAATTAATCGGACCAATTTTTTTTATTATTTTAAAAAAGCCGCAAGGCGCTGAAACCCATGCGCCTTGTAAGGTTAAAAGGCGGCTGAGCCTTACAAGGATAAAAGGTGGCCGCACCTTGCAAGTCGCATGGGGTTCCGCGCCTTGCGGCGGATACCCTAATTTAAACAGCGTGAAAGAAAGTTGCCCTTTTGGTTTGATAATTAATTTTGTTGCCCTTTCGGAATTTTCAAAAAAATTTCTTACCCTTTTTGGCTCCGGACTCCTATTTATAGTTGTGTAGGGATGATTCTAGATACTAACAATCTAGACTATTCTAACCTCTTCTACAAATATCTCCCTCACATATCTAAAACTCTAGACTATTTAGATTTTTCCTAACTACAAATATCTAATTCTCTAGAATATCTAGACTTTTCTTAGATACAACAAATACTAAAGATATCTCTATAAAACTCTAGAAAGTTCTACTAAATATCTAGAATTATTTGTACTTCCAAAAAATCATCTTTATTTTTCACACTCCCCCTTAAAGTGATTTTTTGAAACTATCCCACACTTATCGCAGAAGAACTCAAATGAAGCTTTGCCCCATGTCTTGGTGAAGATCTCAACAAGTTCTTCCGAAGTCCTCTTGGTTCTTCGAATGATGAAGATTCTTCATTAGTAATTGATCCATGGGAATTATCTCCTTATTGAGTTCTCAGACTCCCCCTTTTTCTTAACTTCTCGACAGTTATATTATCCAGAGAAACACTATCAATATCATGTGAAGTCTCAACACAAACATATCTACTGCCAAATTCTCTTATCATCTCCTCTTCAGAACTTTCAAAAATCATATCGTTTGTCTTTGAGACTTCAATATCAGCTTATTCCTCTATGTGATCTCTACTTTCCCCATCTGCTTTCAGAATTTGCTCTGAGTCATTAGTTGATCTTGATATTGTAGATGATTGACCATATACTTCCGCTTCCAATACATCTCACTCAATGCTTTCTTTGTAAAGGTCGCCAGTAGCACATATTGTTTTCAGATACTGCCTGTTCAAGATCTTCTTCTTTGATTTCTTCAATAGCAGCTACCCTGTCACCACTGAGAATATCCTAAAAAATTTCTTGCTTCATGCCGACAACATCAATTTCTTGCTTCTCCACGTGATCGACTATATTATATTCTAAATCCTCGATCCAATCTTTTTCAAGATTGATGGAAATCATGGCATCTATTGCTCGATCCTCAGCTACTAAACACTTTCCCCACTCTTCTTCTTCTTCAGCAACTTTTTGAGCCGTATTGCTCTCATTGGCTCGGTAATATCTTTTTATGTGTCCTACATTACCACATCGATAACATCTGGGAGGCTTCTTACCATAATAGTTAGAAGGCTCTTCTTTCTTTCCAGGAGAGCTTGAATCATCTGAGGATCGAGAGTGCGACATATCTCTTGATTTTCTTTTAAAGTTTCTCTTGTCGGCTACAAGAGTATCTCCTTCTCCTTCTTTGACAAACACACTAGCCAACTGCTTGGCTAGTAATTCCTGTGACGACAACAAATTTTCAAACTCCTCCAAGGATGGTTGTTGAGCCCATCCTTGAATCAACGTCACAAATGGAATATATTCAGGTTTCAAACCACGAATGACAATCCTTCTCATTCGTGCTTCAGAAATAGCCTCTTCCGAATTCAACAAAGATATCTCAGAACATAAGTTCTTAATCTTCAAAAAATACTCAGCAATAGAAAGATTACCTTGAATAGTGTTGGCCAATTCATTTTCCAATATCTGCAGCCGAGCTTCATTCTTCTTGTTGAACAAGCGATCGAGGATCCTCCATATTTCATGAGTTGATTTACACTTTATAATATGATCAAATAAACCGGGGGAGATTGTCCTCTTCAAAATGAACTCCGCCTTCGCATTAATCTACTTCCACTTCTTGTACACACTGCTATTTTCCGGTTCGTCAGCAGGAGGACTTGTGTTACTCCCGTCAACAACATCCCACAAATCCTCTCCCACAAGGTATGATTCCATGCATGTCTTCCATACCTTATAATTAGACTGATTCAACAAATCCTTCCCCAGTCCATTGACACGGCCGCTAAAATCCATATAGACAAACTAGTTGAATCTACCAACAACCCGATCTTGAAATAACACCCAAAAGCCAACGTATGACTATGGCTCTGATACCATGTAGAGAATAGCAGAAGAAAAGTATAATTCGGAAAGCCGTCTGCTAGCCCAAGACCGTTAACTAAGATCGGAAGACTCAACTAAAGAAGAGGAAGCTAGAAAGGAGAAACAATCTTTTGGATAAAAAAACTTTGTT
>JAJONR010005620.1:0-66178 GCA_029582245.1 Solanum etuberosum | reverse complement strand
TTAACCATAGTGATCTTGATTTTTGTCTCCATGAAATTTCTTCATATTTGAGCAATTCCTCGAACTCCAGTAATCTAGAATTCTTCCTTGTTACCTCAATCCTCTGTTAGTGCTCTACCCTTACTAACTTCGTCAAAAACAGCCAGCTCTTTGAGTAAGTTCATCCTTTTAGCTCCCAGGTTCGCTTGATCACTCCTGCTCCAAACCTTAAGCTTTTCTTTTAATGCCTTAAGTTTTGAAGCAAGTATGAAATCCGGTCTCCCAGAGAAACTGAAAGTGTCCCACCATTCTTTGATTCTGTTTGTGAACCCTTCTGTGTCTAACCACCAGTTTTCAAACTTGAAATAATTTTTGTTTTGGTTCCACACTCCCCCAGCAATGCAATAGGAGTGTGGTCTGATCCGAGCCTACCCGGCAATGAAATATCATCTATATATGGTACAAAAACTAGTTTGCACCAAGAAGCAGTCAATAAAATGCATCCAGTTTAAGGCAATGTACGGTTTTTATTTTGCCTTCAAAGAGCTATTTTAAATTACTCTTAGCCCATACTTATTTTTAACCTTCAAGTATGGATGCAATGATTCGCTTTGAATATCCAAGAAACCATCACCAGTGGCAACTATCGAATTTGTTATATGATAATGAAATTTCATCTCGAAGCCTACGATCTAATTGGAACTTGGAAGTCATAATGGAAGATAGACCCTTACAATGACTCTGCTAAACTTACCATTGCATAACTTGAAGCTCATTCAGAAGAGCCTTTACACAAGATAGCGTTATTGCATGTGCTTTTTAGCATAAATGTTAGTTGGATTTTTTATAAGAAATGTCTTAGTTGAATTATCCACATAACAAATCTTTCTTCTTATTTTTGTCCTACAAAGGCTTTTTTACCTCACATGTCTCAGTTTTCACCATAAATTACGTTTCCTGATTATCGTCTGTGTTATTAAAAGTGAAAAGCGCCGGAAAAAAAAATCTAACCGTTGGGGCTTTAAGTACAAAGCACAAATTAAGTGTGAGCTTCAATGAAAAAAGCCGCAAATGGAGAAAAAATACAAACATGCATGTTCAGTCCAACACTAATAATAAGCATGAATAACAAATATATTACCAGAGAGATTGAAAAATAAAATTAAGATAAAGTGAAATATCAATTGTTTAGAACCGCCTCTACAGGAAGGGCTTGTTAGCAAGAAAAAGTATGACTTAGAGCCTTGACGAAGACATGGAAGCACACATTAAGCGAGCGAAGCACTCAACATGTTTTGCGTCTCGCTTCAGGACTTAAGCGCGTTTTTGACAACACTGATTATCATCTGAAATTTTGCTAAAATTTTATTCAATTAGTTTTTTTCCTTCAATTAGGACCAAAAAAGATCAATAATGACAATCGACAAAGTTAACATCTACACAATTATACATTAGAAAACAACCCAAGCATGATGCCATCTACCTATAGCAAGAAGTTAAAAATAGGAACAAATTTTTTTATTCATTGACACACATAAAGCAGAAGTCTAACTTCAACATAGGTTGCACATATTACTCAAGTCTGTTGTAGAGAAACAGACGCCATTACAAGTTTAGTTAACCATTTTGAGAAAATTTAGTAATTTTTTTTATACCAAAAAAAATTAATAATTTTGATGAAAAATTTGCCACTTCCCTATTAACTCATTGAAATACATGAATGGCTCAAATACTTAAACTAAGGTGAACTTAGCAAAAACATCTATACATTGAAAAAAGCAAGAGGCAAGAGAAAAACCTGCTCTAAATTTATTCTGTAGAGATCTGGTGATGAGGCAGCACAAAGCAAATCACAAGACCAGCTATCATATATAATATCCCTTCCCATCCTAAATAAACAGGAGAGCATATAAGTGATCTTAAGCTGGCATTTACAGATGATATAGTTCATACAGAAAATAAGCAACAGCGAATTTCAGAAACAGAAAGGAAAGGGCCATGAAATGCCTACTGCAATGCACTAGAGGAGTTGGGACTCTGATATATCACTAGAGGGAGTAAACTTTTTTCTGTTTTTATTAGCAAAAAGATTTCTTTTTTGAGATTGAGATAAAAACACTGGGAATAAACTTTCTTCCAGAACCTAGCAGTATAAACGAGGAGTTTCAGGATTAACTGAATTTCTCTGAAAGAGACGCAATTTATTATGGCTTTAAATCACTGAAGACCCTTCTTTCTTTGGAGAATTATTACAGATATACATTCATAGATTATATTTATTCTCTGATTCGGTCCAGTGGAATCTAAGATTTCAAGTGGGACAGGTTTAGCTGTTGAATAGCATATCTAGAACACTAGAGGGTTCCGCAAGCTTGATAGTAGTGACACATTGAGTCCTTAACTCAACCTGTTTCAATTGTGCAAGTGTGAGTGCTAGAGGAAACAAACAGTCCTTCTGACAGCTCAATGTTTTGTTAACATACATTGTTTTATAAATCTTGCATTTCATCAGTATAGTACATCGCAGGCAGCATATGGATCAGAACATAAGGAGAAAACAAATGTAAGTGTGACCTTGGAATCCGCAATTTATAGTGACTTCCATATTTTGCATGGAGGCAAACAGAACGATCAGCACAGAGAAATGCTATTTTTGAGTAGTCATCACCCAAGACCTACAAAAGATATCAAACATGAAATATACATCAGTATAGATTTCCCACACTAATTAGAGAAGAAATACGCAACAGAACTTGTTTCCGTGTTTCTGGCCTCTAAAAAGGAAAAACCAAAACAGGGAACAAGCATAAACATTTACTATCGAAGCGCAAAAAAATCAGAAAAAACCCCAAAAGAGCATAAGCATTGTTCATAAAAAGAAGTACTACTAATAAATAACAATTTTGTTATTTTGAGTGTAGTAGCAAGTGTGCAGACTTCAAAGAGAGAGCGGGAAAGCAGTCAGTACTTGAAAGTTAACAATCTCTGACACCAAATGCCTTTCAAACTTCAACGACAGCTCCCGCAGCTCATACACTTTAACTTGTGGTGGGTAAATACCTGAAAAATTAATATTGTCGTCAACTGATACAAAATATAGAAAATACTGGGCAGCTGAAAGAATCTACTCATCTAATACATGTTCACAAGGGGTCTTTTAGTTTTTTATAGATTCGTATGCCAGCAGAAAACATAGGGAAAAACGGGTGAAAGAACCAAAATTATTGAATAAGAAGGGCCTAAATGGGGCGACATTAACAGTGATGAACTGGTGATTTATATAGTTGACCCTATCTTGAGGTCGAGGCATAGCTGTTGCTGTTGTACTCATCTAATACATGTCTCAGATTAATAGAGGGGCAGAACAATAAAACAACAGTAATTGTTTACTTCCCCGTGTGTAATATTTTATATAAGAAAGCTATTTGTTCAGGTTAAACATGAATAAGTCTCAACCAACATAGGAAATAAGATTAATTTCAATGCTTCAACAACCAATAAAATGAACCAATATATTTATAATCACACCTGTTCTACATCTAAAAACAATAGTCAATTTATATAGAAATAACTGCATTTATACAACACAGAAGGATAAATATGCATGAATATCACATTCAATAGTAGCAGTGCATAGTGAAGCCTTTCTATAACTCAGAAGTAGTTACTTCTCAATAACCCAGGAGAGATCATTCAACAAAAGCATAATATTTCAAGGAAACCAAAGTTGTCCAGTATATCAATTGATGATACAAAAGAAATAAGTATGTCTCAAACTGCAGAAAATCACCTGATGCAATGAGATACTCCCCATCAGGAGTCACTTTAATCCTTGTTGTTGCAGTTTCAAATCTCAAATCTTGAATCAGATCCACTCTTTGCATATAACCTGCCAAAAGAGAGAGAACTCAATCCATAATATCCTACAATACCAAATATGTATAAATGGCAACATGGATCTAGGATTCATATAGCTGGCCCGAACTACACAAGCTATGCAATTGGATTTTACCCATCCTGTCCATTCATATAGAGGAACTCCTTAGAGATGTTCAGCAACAAACAAATTGTAACACATTGTATCCGGTGTGTTGTGTGATAAGAATGTGTCACCAAGACTTCAAAGGTAAGCTTTATAAAGTGGTTGTCAGACCACCAACTCTGTTATAACTTATATGGAGCGGAGTATTGGCCAGTCAAGAACCCGCACGTCCAGAAATTGCAAGTAGAGGAAATGAGGATTTGAAATGGATATGTGGGCTTTACTGAGAGATAAGATTAGGAACGAAGATATTCAGGACAATGTGGGAGTGGCCTCTGCGGTGGACAAGATGAGAGAGGTGAGGCTGAGATGATCCACGTTGTGAAGAGGAGATGCTCAGATACCCAGTGAGGAGGTGTAAGAGGTTTGTTATTGTTGGCACAAGGAGAGGTAGAGGTGGCCGAAAAAGTATTAGGAGAGGTGATTAGATTGGACATGGCTCAATTGTAGCTTACCGGGGACATGACCCTACATAGAAGGTTATGGAGGTTGAGGATTAGAGTAGAAGGTTAGTAGATAGTCAAGTGTTGTCTAATTCACGTTAGCAGTATTGTTATTATTACTCCCCTACTATCTTATTCTTTGATTTTGTTATTTCTATGTTTGTTTTTCTTCTTCACGAATCACGGCTGTATTTCCTTTCTATACTTGATCTTGATATGCTTTCCTTGAGCCGAGAGTCTATCGAAAACAACCTCTCTACCTTCACAAGATTGGGGGTAAGGTTGTATCTATAGTGTATAGTGTATTTTTTACTACAAAAACTGGAATGTATACATTTTGAACATATTGATATAACATGATTTTACCAAATAATAACATCAAACTAAATCTACAATAGCATATCGTTCAAAAGAAAAACAAGGAACCAAAAAGGGGAAGAATCAATCATCATAGAAGACCATATGATATAAAGACAAGGTATCCAAAAACACATTCATATAAATTACTGCCCAATTGAAAAACAGTCTTTGGTACAATTCCAAATTTTTTGCTTCAAAGATTGAAACTTTCTTTTCCAGACATAACAATGCTGCTATAATTCACCAAATGTTTTTCCAAAAGAATGAAAATAAGCGAAAGCAGGAGGCTAATGCATACCTGGATCTTTACGAAGAGCTCTGAGCTTCTTGGGAGCAAGCCATGTAGCCACAGAACGGTGTTGGCCAGCAACAGTATACATCTTCACTCCATTTATGGCAGTGGACTTCAAGTTTCCCCCTTGGTACGCCATTGTAATTCAATTGGCAGACAGAGTAAAGCCCTTTTTCTAGATATAATGAATCCATGTCAGAGACAGTGATGGGATACCCCATAACTCAAGAGGAACGTCTAAGACATTTAAATTTTTCACAAAAATGATATTTACTCACTAAAACAAGGATTGTTATCAAAACTTCCAGCTATTACAACACAAATCAAAATAAGAACATATAATAGCTTGCTAAAACAGCCAGGAAGAATATATCAGAGACAGTTGCTAAGCTGGGATTCTAAACAAGTGAATAAATATATAAATTAGTGCTAATTCCACTATTTTCACATCAATTTAGCTTCAAACAACCTCCTTTTGTGTCTTTTTAATCAATAAAAAGTTGATAAGACGCCGTTTTCAAACTTCTAACTAATTGTTTTGAGAATGAAAAAAAGTACTCGTTCATTGAAATATGAATAAATTAAGGAGAATACTAATGTTACAGTAGAAATCTAGTCTACCAAAAACTTATAGAGTGTCGCCGGACGCCGGTCGGTGGTGGCAGCCGGCAGCGGCACGGTGAAATTGTTTGTTAGAAGCGGCTGGTTCCAATTTGGACAGGGTTTTGGGAAAGAAAGGAACAAGAGAGGGGAGGGTTTTAGGAGAAAATAAATTAGTAGGAAAAATGACAAAAATATCCTTTATATTTGGTAGGTCTAAATTAGTCCTTTAAATTAAATATACTTTCAGCAATTTTGGTACTTTTATTTTTATTTATTCAATCAAACAAAGCAGTTTTAGTCGATTAAATATTGGGAAATTAACAATTTCAGTCCTTGTATTATTATATAATTTTCGTTTTAGTTCTGGTATTATTTGACTATGCACATTTAACCTTTGATATACTTGAAGTGTGTGATTTTGATACTTGAAGTTAACAAAAGTTAACTATTTTAACAGAATGATTATTTCAAAAATATATAAAATAATAGAGGGTTGATGATTCTAAAGGCTTGAAGAATAATGTGTAAAAAATCAAAATTATATTTTATATTATATATATCTAAAATATATAGACAATCATAATGATTATTTTAAATATATAAACTGATCTCATTTGCTTGCTTCTTGTTTGCTCTCTTCTTGGTTCATCAGCAATTCAATCTTCCTCTATTTTTCAATGAATACTAATTTAAGATCAAATACGAATACATTTGAAAAAGTTCCACAGGTAGTAGTGACTGAAAGAGGATGCGGCATGATCGCGATTATAAGCGTCCTATTTAGTTTAGGAATTTAGGGACTAGGCCTGTTGAGGAACTACCTACGGGCTCTTTAGGGCCACAAAAAATTGTTAACTGTGATCATCAATGGGAAAAGATTGCTAGCTTATTTAGCCGCCGAAGAGAATATTATTTACTTATATATTACAACGTCCTATTATAGTTCTTGTATATACAAAAAATCAATCCTGGACAGATGCAGAAACTCGTGATTGCTAGCATCACTAAGCCAAATACCAAGTGCAAATGTTTCTTCTGTATGGCAAAGACAGTTGCTTGAATTGGGGAAAAAATTAGTATCCTCCACAGGGAGTCAGAAGATAGAACTAATATGTACAGAATACAAGCCTGCAAACGAAGCATAAAAGTAGAGATCAGAACTTAGCATGTCATTAACAGCAAGAAGTTGTACAGAGTCTACATGACATGCCTAGAAGCATGTAACAAATCCATCTACTGTAAAATAAAGTGCAAAGAAGCTGTAAATTGCAGTTGGATAGAGTGGAACGTTAGGCTGGAACTTTAAACCCAAGAATGTGGCCTAATGGTTAATGAAGTGGGTGAGAACCATGATGTCTCAAGTTCAAATCCCATCAGAGACACAAACACTAGGTAATTTCTTCTCATCTGTCCGTCCTATCCTTGGTGGATAAAGTTGCATATGCCTATTAGTTGAGGTGCGACCTTGGTGGATAAAGTTACATATACCTATTAGTTGAGGTGCGCGCAAGTTAGTACAGGAATATTCACATGTTGTCCATCCACTACGGCCTTTTGGCCTGATCTTAGGCATTGACCCACCCTCCATAGACGAACCTTGAGAGGAACCCTTGTGTTTTAGCCCGGACACCACGGTTATCAAAAACAAAACAAAAAAAGTTAGGCTGGAACTCTCAATAAATTTTTCCTCCTATTGATGCCACACCTAGGGTAAGGAAATGCTGAACTTAACATACACAAACAACACTCAGATGCTCAATCAGTGTTCCGATAATATCACAACTCAAAGAAAATGTCAAGGCGAGAAGTTTACACCAAATTTCAACTACTTCGAACTAACTCAAGTGTGACACACTCTTAAAATTGGACTAATTGTTGACATACCAAGGGGGTAACAGTTCTTAAATTCATTAGATTCAAGAGACAGATACAGATATCAAGATACACAAACCAGACATAGTCCAAGCTCTTCCTCCCAGAAACATAATTAATAAAGAAGGCCAAAGATGTGCAGGAATCATACATTTACTACAGCATTTACGTGAGGAACTGCATGTCTGTACAATCTGGTTGTGTTGCAAGAGTTATATGAGCGGTTTCAACATATCCATGATAGTGGAAAAAGAGGGGCGTTTCCACGGCTCACTGCAATAGTAGAAGTAATTTTAATAAAGCACATCAATACAATCCCAAACTAGCTTGGTAAGAATAGGAGCAACATACTTCACCCAGCAAGCTTCAATAATAGTTGTCACCGGATGATTCAAGTCACGTGGAATTTCAAGCCTCATACCCTTAAAGCCAACAGCTGCTACTACCTACAGTATCAAATATATTACACCATGTAACACATCATGTGCAATGCCAATATCAAAGAGACTGTTCAACAATCACAAGACTAGACAGACTCTTCCATTTTGATCTTTCAAATATTAAACTTGACTCAAAAGCTAGAATATCCAACAAAGAAACAGCAATAGATGCGCACACGTCAAAACAAAACAATGGATGCAATATAACACTAGTGATGACACAATAAGCACAACAATCTTTCAGTTGTTTCCATTCCATTCCTAACTTTCCGAAAAAAATGAAATGTTAGTAATCAAAGCAACTTAACAAAGAGAGTTATATGATGTCCTCCCCCTACTGCAGATACAGTTTCAGTCCAAATTTGTTTGATTTTGCAGTGCTGTGATACAATCTGTGAAGAGATCAACAACATAATAGAACAACCTAAACCCATAGCAATGGAAAAGAGAATCCCTGTGACTTTCCTATTCACTGCCGCATGGATGATTAGTTTTCTACATAAACCATGTTCTTTTAATGAAGCGCTTCCTATATAGACCAGTTAAGAAGAGGTACTAACATAAGAGGAATAAAATGACCCTTCATGCAATTGCTGACACCAAACTGGAAATTGCCCTTCTCCCTAATAATAGGAATCCCCAGACGGCCAGACCAATATATTTTAACATTCCAAGAGAGAGCTTAAGGTCCTTTCACTTGATATATTAGCCAGTCCCCTCTGATTGTATTCATTAGGTAACCTTTTATACCTTTCCCATGACTAGAAATACTTCAAAATTACAAAATACAAACCTGTGGGGGGTTCAAATTACTCCAAGGTTGTTGCAATGTTGCCAGCTCCCACAAGATGACACCAAAGCTGTATATATCAGATTTCTCATTTGACGGCTCATCACGGAGAACTTCAGGTGCCATCCATTCTGGCTATTATGATAAGTACCAAGTCATATTTATTCCTTTTCTTTTAGTAATCACCAATGCCAAATATTGACAAAAGATAAAGCACCAGATGTAGAACTTACAGTCCCGGCAGCTGACTTTGATGACAAAATTGTATTAGCTTTTAATCGAGAAAGACCAAAATCCCAGACCTGAAAAAGACATTTGACAGGAGTGGCACATGTAATACCATTTGTAGACAGAATAATTTCAATACACACAAAAATATGTAATAGTAACGTGAAGTGCTACTGTTAGCGGTAAGCCATTGCCAATTTCGAGCAAGATAACCAAGTTTTGTGAGCGTTCAGTCAGTCAAATCTAAAGTTGGCCATGCTCCATTCTTTTCATCATGAAACGCCAAGACAACTAGACATGAGGGGAGCACAAGAGATGGTCATATTACATCTATGCATAAAGCTAACCCCAAGGGTGTGGCCTAGTGGTCAATGAAGTAAGTTGAGAACCACGGGGTCTCAAGTTCAAATCCCAGCAGAGACATATTAGGTGATTCCTTTCCACATGTCCTAGCCTTGGTGGATAGAGTTACCTAGAGGTATCCCGTGACATTAGTCGAGGTGTGCACAAGATGAAGATGATGCATGTCAAAATGTATCTCTTTTCTTTTTTGTTGTTTATATTGTTTGAAACCAGACTAAAAATTTTATGAATAAGCTATAAAGAACAAACTCTTTTAAAGATCACATGCATGGCATGCATTGAAGACATGCAGATGATGCATATCAAAATGTATCTCTTTTCTTTTTGTTGTTTGAATTGTTTGAAACCAGACAAACACGTTCTCAGTCAGATCTGGCAAGTCAAATTAGATGATCAAGAATTCAGATATTTCACATTTGATTCAACTTAACAACAAGGAAGAGGATGCAAAGACATACTTCTGAAGATAGAGGACAGAGGTATCATATAAATCTTTTTAGAATAGGACAGGAACTGATTGAATAAGACAATAGGAGAGAAGGGGGGCGGGGGAGGACAAGACATTTTATATTATACATATGCCTATTCCAACCAGCAATCCAGATATCAATGTCTATAAATAATAAGAAACACTATGAACCCAAACATACAGCACGACATAATGATTTTCCATTTAGAAGGAATCTCCAAGATTTGCTCTGTTTTTTAAAAAGTTTGGTCAATTAGAATTTAGTGTGTGTTTGGTATGAAGGAAAATGTTTTACGGAAAAAAATTTCATGAAAACTTATTTTCGGGAAAATAAGTAGTTTTCTTATTTATTTTATGATGTTTGATAAGTAAGCAGAAAATATGATTCCAAGGCAAACAATATGGCGGTGGGGGTGGCAGGGTGTTAGGTGGCAGGAGACAGTCAGCATATGGGGCCACATACAGAACTTGTATTTTCCCTACTCCCACTAGGGAAGTCATTTTTCTGCTTTATACGGAACTTGTTTTTCAAGAGGAAATGTTTTCCAAAATATATTAACAAGGATAGTTGGAAAAACAAAACACTTCCCTAGTGTTCTACATGGATTGCAAATTTTAACTCTCCATCATTTGAGAAATCTGATGTAACCTATCCTGCTATAGAACTTGCTTTATAATCTTCAATATTTTGAAACTACCAAGTTCAGTCTTCACTTAGTTAAAAGATTCTGAAGCTACAATGTCCACTCCCTACCTGTTGAGCCATGAAATGTAAGTTTCGTATGCCACCTTAAATAAACAGAGATTGGCAAGGAAGACGCGTCTCAAACTAGACAAAAATGTCCCATCAAGGACCCCACAGATTAGACTACTACTTGGACAGCCCCAGTTTGAGAAGATATCAACTGGAGGCATGGCACTTTTGTGCAGGCTAAAGAGGTTCTCAGTCTCACCTTCACTGTATATTTTTTATCCACCAGAAGATTTGGAGATTTTAAATCACGGTGAACAACGGGTGGTTTGCGTTTATGAAGATAATTCATCCCCTTTGCCTGCACAAGATGATAAAAGGCATTAGATACATTAAAATATAAAATTTATAAGAGAAGGGGGAGCAGGGAGATACTTATTCATACCACATCATAAGCCATACACAACCGACGCCTTTCATCCAATACCTCTCTCGCACCAGGTTTATGAAGAAGCCTATATAAGCTACCTCTGAAATACAGAATGGCATATGACCAGTCAGAAAAAACAAAAGTAAAAGCATAACACTTTGTCTGATCATCTAAAGGTAGATCAGGTCACAACCTTGATAAATATTCTGTAACTATAGACAAGTTTGGTGGCTCAGTAACAGCACCCATGAAAAGCACAATATTTGGATGTCGCAACCGCTTCATAATTGCAACCTGCACCAACCAAATGGAAACTAAAACAGAAGAATGGAGGAGGAAAAACAAATGATAATTTGAGATCCACTGATCCTCATCTTTATACACCCATCTCTCCTTTTCTCTTTTATGTTATTTCAGCTTATTAGTGAGGAGAGGAGCCCCAGACTGACCTCTTGCAAAAATTCCTTGTATTGCTCTGCATGAAAATCCTGTTCCATGAGAATTTTCACAGCAACATCCTAGAAAATACAAACTTCCATGAGAATGCAATTAGGAAGGAAACCAGTGAAATAGGATCTTTGATAAAAGTCACATCTCTAATTTGACAAAATGAACACTGCCCCACCCACCCCATAAAGCAATATAATTCTTCCAGGAGGCTTCATAGCTACCATGTTTAGATAGAAAAAAAGCCAAATCCTGAAATCTGCTCCTAAAAGTTTAAATGCATTTCAAAAGTGCAAAATAAATAGTTTTGTGATGAATCAGGATCTAGCTGAAAAAACACAATGGAAGCTAAGGATCGGTACAGGTGATTACCAATTAGTTGAAATTAAGGGCTCGAAATTTGCACTTATATTAGGAGTCTTTTAGGTTTGGTTAGAAATTTGAATGACAGTTCTCCAATTTGGATAGAAATCTGAATGACAACATAGGGATGAAACTGAGATTTAAAGAACCCCTAGTTTACCTAAAAAATAAACAGAATGAAACTGGTCCAAATGGACATAAAGGATACATAGAGCCGAACCCAACTATTTTGGGATTGAGGCATAGTCGGTTGAAAATAATTAGAGAGAGATACAGGTGGAATATGCTTCAAACACTCGGAACTAAATGGGCAATTTTCTTACAGAGCCATTCCAGTCAGCACGGTGAACAGTACCAAAAGACCCTGCAAATACAACAAAACAGTGTAAGCTAGACTAGTTTTGGATGTCATGATATTATTGTATCCTAATATTATTGACATACAGCAAAATAAACACAGAGCTAACACTATGAAAGTAGCTAGAAACCAGCAGATTGGGATTACCTGCCCCAATTCTCTCCTTCAGAACCAGATCATTCCAGGGAATATCCAGATCTTCTACATCAAGAACAAGTTCTCGACTTGGTTTAGCAGGAGCAAGTCTCCCTCCTCCCTCAAAGTGCCTCTGGTCATTAATGGTATCTATCCTTGCCTCAGACATATTTGGAGGATGATACAATGCAGGAAGTTGAGAGCCTTTATCACATCCCTTATTCCATGCATTTATTGGAGGCAGAGGTAACCGTGAAACTTCATCACAATTGCTTGAACTAGGAACTGCACTGCTTCTATCCATGGAACTTCTGTCCGTTTGTCCAGCATCCCCATCAACTGCAGTTCCTGCACCAAACAATGAATTATGAATCCCAAAAACAAAACTAATTGATATAAATGTCACCAATAAAACAGAAGGGGATCGGTTTGCAAACGAGAGTGGCAATTTATTTGCAAACAAGATAAGGTTGAATATACTTTCCTTGGTCTGGACACTCTAGGCTCAAATATAGACTAGCTAAAATGATGAACACTTAAATCATACTAGATCCTTGTAGCTTCATCGCGGGGAGCTACTGTTATTCAACTTGTTTTTACACATTAGGAGCTCCTCTAGAAAGATATGAAATACTATTATTTAAAAGAAACCTAATATGTATAACACTCAGAGGTAGTATTTTTAAAAATTGTACAAACAATTGTGTCGACATTTTATCTACAATCTCCTTTGTTCATTTTTAACATATTAATTTCATCCAAGAAGTCAGTATCAAATATCAGGCCTTTAGATCATTAATCAAAACAGAGAAAAATTCAAAGACAAAAGAGAACAAAGAAAATAGATGCCAAGATGATGGCAAACCCTCAAAGTTGAGCAGTGCAGGTTTAGACTTTCTTGGTACCACAAAACTGTTGAGCTTAGTCTTTTTTCCTGGTTAGTACTATGCTGAAACAAACTCATCCATGATTAGATACTAATCTGTTGGAGTAACAGAGTCATCAAAGACGAAACGATTATGATAGCGTCAAGGTCTACTTGGACTTCAACCACAAAGCGCAATAAAAGCATGGGTTTTTGGGCAGAAAACAAAAAAAACGAAGAAAAGGTAGAAACTACAAATTTAATAATAATAATAATAAATATATAAACATAAACTATAATTATCTAGCCAAAGAGAAGATAAAAGTATAATTAAATGAATTAAGCATAACATATGAGGTTTTCATGTTAAAAAAGCTACTTTAAATTTGTGTTTTAAAAGTAAAGATGCAGTTTTAGATTTCCACGGCTGGTTTTATAATACAAAATTTCTAATTTCTTATTCCTACTCTCTGATTCTTTCATAAAATTTGGTTAACAATTCATATAACAATTGGTCAACCATATTTTACTGCCTACTAATACCTATTAAAGATTAGCCCCCCAGTGATGAGGTGTATACCTTGGTGCCTGCTAAAGTGCTACCGAAGTTAGGTGAAGTGTCCAACCTGAGCTTCACCAAGTTTCAGGGTTTAAGCATGTGTAGTACTGGAAAATGAAGAGAGAAGCAGCAAAACAATCTTAATTTTCACTGGAATTTTGTTTTGGAGGGATTGGAAACCAATGAATTCTCTGGAGAGATTCAGCTTCGTTATAGTCAAAGAATGTTAAAATTTCTTAGGAGGAGCAACAGTATTAAGGTCGGAGAGAGAAAGAAGCCTAAGTGCATGTTTAGCACAAATCCGCTCTATCCAAAAAGATAACATGTGATCCAGGAAAAAAGAATGGAGTAGTATGATGTCACTATGAGCACCATTCAGTTCAATCCCTTGTTGTGGACCTCAGTAATTTTGATGAACACAGGGGAACTGACTTGAACTACAAGGAACATTCTTTGACTATAACAAGGCTGAATCTCTCCAGAGACCTCAGTAATTTTGAAAAATACAGGGAAACTGATTTGAACATTGAGGAACAGGAGTTCTGTGAAATGGCCATTGTAGGCTCCACAAGGAAACAAAGGAACTTTTACAACAAGAAAAGGGTTTAAAGATTACTCTCTAGAACAATGTAAGCAAGTTATCATCTTCATTCCTGTTTAATCCCCTTCAGTAAGAAAGCAGGTGACAACTATTGAACTCTGGATTGCAGGTGAACATGGGTAAAATTATATGTTGGGTATTTATTATTGGAATAAGACTATGAAGCAATTTGAAAGACTGCTATTCCCAAATAATAAAGTACATATATGTACCACCAAAAATTACAGGGATGTTGCAAGTTTAAGGGTATATTAGTTCGGATATGAGAGAATTTTTCTGGATGTTGAAAAGCTGCAAGTGCAACATTTAACTGAATCCATTTTTGTGACCCCAAATATCTCTAAATCTCTTATCATATCATGGCAAAGGGCAAGCTCAACATTTGGAAAATGATAAGTGTTCACAACAACCCAGATGAGCATTGAAGATTTATATGTATGTTTGTGTAGGCAAGTAGCCATCAAAGGATCACCTGCTAAGGGTTTTCTTCTTTATCTTTTTTTTTTTGTTGGGGTTGGGAGAGTGAGGGAGGGGGGGGGATCAATACCTGCTGAAGAATCATCAAAGACCATATTAAGTGATAGACAATCCGAAAAATACTGTTTGGCCAGTGACATGAAATCCATGGCAGGTTCAACTTGTCCAAATCTCGGAAGGCGCAATGGTGAAGAAATCGAGATGGAAGATGGACCATTGAGCAATGAATTTGGTTCAGATAAACATCCTGGATCCCGAATCAAATCAACCAAGTATTCCCTGTATGGTGCATTTGCTTTGTGTCAATGCTTATGTACTTATTCTTAACATAAATAATTCTTATGTCCATAAATATGAAGCTATCCAAATGCACAAAAAAGATTGGCATACTTCAAACCAATATATATGTGTGTGATTATAGAAGTGTACCGAGACCTGTCTAGCAGAAGAGTTCAACAGATAAAGCAGTCAGTAATTTCTTCACGTTCATCAAAGTTATAGCATTCAGAAAAAACAAAATTCTGCTGTTCACCACACTGACTTGCATCAGATTTCTTGTTATTTTTATTTTTAATTTTGCCACGATTTCCAGTTTTTCCTATTTTCGGGGCTGAGCGGATGAAAAGAAGGATGTTTCTTTGGATTGAAATTGTAAATTTTAAATCAAATGATTAAGACAGTATAAGGTAAAAAGTTATGGTTAGTGGCTTGCAATGATGGTGGTGATAGTTGTGACAGTGGAGGTGGTTGGTGTTGTGGTGACAATCATAATGGTGGTGATTAGTAGTGGTGTTGGTGATTGTAATGGTGAAGTTGGTTGATGTTTTTAGTTGGTGGTGGTGACGGAAGAATGTGTGATCGTTGATAATGTGTTTGTGGTAGTTGACAGAGGTGTTAGTAGTTATGATGGAGGTTTTGGTAGTAAAGACTGACCATAATGGTGGTAGTAGCTGATAGAAGTGGTGGAGGTGGTGACTGAAGAATGTATGGTGGTAGTTGGCGGCGGTGCTAGTTGTGATGGTGGAGTTTTTTGGTAGTATGAATTGACTACTAATGGCGGTGGAGGCAGCTACAGAGATGGGCGTGGTGGTGGCAATTGATATAATTATAATGATGAAGGAGATAAGGGTGGTAGCAGCTGACAATAGTGGTTAGCAACAGTGGTGGTTGTGATGGCAGAGGTGACGGGTGGTAGACGATGGTAATGGTGGTGGTGGTGGTGGTTGTGATGGAAGACGTGGTTAGTGGTGGTGGCCGGTAATTGTGAATAGAATGATGGTGAATATTATCTACACAAGAATACCTCTTAATGATGTTAAAACTGTTTCTAGATCTTAATGATTAAGACTTATTCAGACCAATAAGTGCTTCAAATCTTAACGAAAACAAATGCACTTAATGGTTATTAAGACGATGTTCTAGATCTTAATGATTAAGACCTATTCAGACCAATAAGTGCTTCAAATCTTAATGAAAACAAATGCACTTAATGGTCTAATTTCTGAACCATTCAGATTTAGACCTCCATTAAGTGCAAACAAATGAGGCCTTAACACAGTTTTAAATGAATTAGCTTAAATTTCTGCTTTGTCTTAACTGCTGCTTCTCCATGTTTTTGGATGCTCTGTTTCCAGGTTTTGCAATTCAGATAGTTGAGTGAGAATGGTGGTTCATTTAAAGCACACTGAGATTGAAATCTCAACTTCATGACATTGACTTTGTTTTTACCTTATACTGTCACCATTACAATCACCAACACCACTACTAATCACCACCATTATGATTGTCACCACAACACCAACCACCTCCACTGTCACAACCATCACCACCATCATTGCAAGCCACTAACCATAACTATTATCATCACCACCACCACTACAAACTATCTACACCATCACTAGCAAGCATAAGTGTGTCATTTTTTGAATCAAGTATAATTTTATTTTATTAATTTTTATTTGAATTGTATTTTTATTATGTACATATAAATAAATTATGTACATTCAGATATTGAAAAACAAACAATCTTAATCATTCAGTAGTGTTCAGATCTTGAGACAACATCTTTATCATTCATATTCAAACGTCTAAATTTTAATGAAAAAAAATCTTTAATTTTATGTTTTGCATGCTTCTGCAAAGAGAACTGAACATAATACAAAACTTCACCATGGTCATTTTACCAGATCCATGCAATTTGTACTTCCTATTCTTCAAGCTTTACATATTCTAGAGAAAGCATAGATAACTAGTGATGATGTAAATGAAAGTCGACCCCATCATACAGAAAATGCTATTAGCGATAAATCAAATGAAAGTGACTGTATCATATACAAGACAGCAACTACATTTTTTGGCAAATACAATTGACAGCATATTAATTACACATGATGAATAATATAGGTAGGTAATTTTGAAGATCAGATACCAAGTACATGAGCATAATATCTTGCAACACCAATTGCTATCCATTAAGACTTCCAATATCTTGCAGAAACATGTTCTTTGAAATGATACTTATCTATACAAAGGAATTCAAAAAGTGAATTAAAGTTTCCTTCCCCTTCTGTTCTTAATAGGTAAGTTCTATGATTTCTCTTTAATGCACTTGAAATGGAAACATATACCATATATTATCTGAATGCACACCTGTCAAGGCCAAATCGAACTAGACATGAGAAAGCATCGGATCTTTTACAATATTTACATCCTCTGGCAATTCGACATGGTAAATCAATGATGTCCGCCAGAACCTACAATCATCACATTTGAAGTTAATGATAGACATCAAACTTGCATAAGCAACCCACTGAAAGGAACTTCTTGATGGCATTTCATTTTACTTCAAGGGCAGAGTAAATCCAAAATAATTACATGATTAGTAAAAAATTGTAGTTTTCCAATAGTAAACCATTAGTGGGTACAAATATGTCCAAATTAACTTTAGAGTTAGATAGCTGACTCGCAAAACAGCAAACAGACAATAATTTCAGTGTAACACAGTAACAACATACTTTAAACAGCAATGCGCGATGTCCACAAAGGCCAACAGAAAGGCTACCAATGGGAAACACAATGGATCCTATACAATTCTTCAGGTCATTACAGCACTCCTTCCAGATAGGAATGAAGTCACCTTCTCTGACAGAAGCTGCGCCTCTTATAAAGGGAATAAAAATTAATCACTGAAAGAACCAAAAAAAAAAACCATTGGGGTTTCTCAGAAAAACATTTTTAAAACTTACCCCATGTGATTGCAAATCAACTTTGCAAGCTGATCAACCACCTCTTTTGTGGTGTTGCAACTACGGTGCATGCTATGAATTTGATTTTGTAGTTCCTTTAACCTGGGATCACTTCGCCGATCAATCAAAATCACTTCAACTGATGGTACTACAGAGGGATCAACAGCCTTCAGGGATTCAATTGATGGGATACGACCACTTTCTTGCAGATCTGAGCAGAGTGTCCAGATATATGGATCCATCCCCTGAATCAAGTAAAATCCATCGGGGACTTTGTCAAAGTATGATAAGCTCCCATTTACCTGGTACAGCAAAAGATGGAATGAAGAAAATGTCTTTTAGGTATGAAAACCAGGAGGTCTAGGACTGTATAACCCGGCTAATCGAAAATATAGACGAGTTATTATAAGAACATAACATTAGAAACAATGATAATATAAGGCCATAGTCATATTGAAACTTCTATTCAGATAGAAAATAACCTCAATTGATAACCAATATCTCATGCTGCAATTTTCTCCTCTATCCTAAAATGAATATCTTTTCTATTATGTCTTTCTCCTAAAACCGCATGCACTTTCTAGAGGATTATCCCTTTGTCTAATGCTATAATACTACTCCAAAATTTTAAAATAAGGTAACATGGGATCTACTTTAATACTAATAAAGGTTTAAACTTGAGAAAGATTAATTTTATCTCTACTTTGAGAACCGTTTTGATTGTAAGAACATACAAGTATACAACAGCAACTTGAATTTCTTGTCAGTTAAATGGATATCACTTTTGCGATGGAGCGTGAATTAAATTTTAACTAATTTCATGCAGTTCTAGTATTGCCTTTGGATATTATATGGTTGTGTTGGTTGAATGCAATGTATCTTGGAGTCATTTTTACTAATCCAGCAACAAACTGAAGTTTAACAAAGTATTCCAGAGACTACTTCGAACATCCTCTTGAGTATTGATCAATAAGGGAATCTTCTAGGTAGTTGTACTTGGTACCTAATATATTGATACAATGAATTGGAAACAGTGATTGGGCCTTAATTTCAATACATTTACTGTTTTTTGAGAAAAAACTTAAATACCCTTACTATACAATTATACAACCAAATAGGTACGCATATTAATATTAGATACATAGGTAACCAGTCATCACAGCTTTTCAGAAAGGTCATGTATTTGGGAGCACCACATCCAACAAGCGAGTTATGCCATAACGTAAATATGACAGTTACAGGTATGACAGGTAAAGTTGAGCAAACAAGTCCTCATGATTATCATACTTAAGCTGCACATCCGTCAAGTGTACTTAGACAACAGTATAAGTTATACCACAGATACAGTAAATCTCACATGTCTTCTTTTCCTTTTCAATCAAGAATTAGATTGTTGCCTTAACCTGATTTTGACAGGAAATTTATTTCACATTGATCATGCAGCTACGTAAGGAAAGGCTGAAAATTTCCATTACATTCACTTTGATCATGCAACTACGTAAAGAAAGGCTGAAAATTTCCAATACATTAGGGCACAATATAATACAGACATCCTTTGCACAACTGAGTATAGCATTTATAGAGTAGTTAAGGACTCAGGCATCCTTGAGAGACCAAAAAACTCAACAAAATCTAAAAGCATTCTTTTCATCCTCAACTTCTATATTACTTGACATTTGTTTTAACATTTTCGATAGAAATTAGGATGTCATGATAATACAGAAGATATCAGCTTTCGATGGTATTGAGAAAGATCCAGCAGTTAAAATGTTATGAATATAACTAAGATGGAGGACCCATGTGATAAGATGTCAAATTACATTTGGGATCCCGGAAAGATGCCTATATATAGAAGAGGGAAATAATCAATTAGGGTTGATGCTATGAACTTGTCTCTTATTTCTTAGTTGCTTAGATTAATCTGGAACCTCCCTCCATTCTTCCTTTTTATTTCTACTTCTTTCCTTGGAAGGATTTGCTACTAGTTTGGAGTAATTAGAATGATGAACTCTTATAATTGTACGTGTAATTCCAATTATCCATTTCAATACAATACGAGTTCATTACATTGGTGCTTTCATTGTTCCTCCTCTACCAACTGGGTGACCAGCAATGTTCCAACAGAATTTCCATTGGCTTCATTTCCTCCACCAGCACTCCCATTTCAACAACCTCTGTTTTCGGCTCCACCTCTGAATCCCCCTTTTCCACCTTCAGTTTCAGATCATTCCTTCTTGCAGGACTTAAATTATGAGTCTATTATACTCGCTGAATTTACAGATGAGGAGACTTATCTAAAAATTCCAGTTTCAGCACATGTCTACTCAGACATGACTGCAGTGCTGGTGTTTGACGAAAATCCGCAAAGAACTGAAGTTGATGTGTAGCCAGATTGCAAAAGATGAAGCACTACTAGCTCCTCTTGTTGGACGAGATTGTGTTGTGCCTGATGAGGTTGAGCACTTTGCTTTTGCTGAGAATTTATCTGTTGAATCTGTGGTGATTTCGAATACAATCTCCCCTTCCTCTGAGTTGAATTCTGATTTGGGTGACAAAACAGAGGAAACAGACATGGTGAACCCACATCTGGATTCACAACTTCACGTTAGTTAAGCTGGGGATACAATACCAAAATCGGTGAGCCTCGATGATATCTCCAGTGCTTTTATTGTCACATCCCAACTTGCATCTGCACCTTCGATATTCTCAGTTAAGCTACCAAGTTTTCTACTTGAAGGCCAAGAACATAAGCTTGACATGGTGTTTGGACGCAAGGTGTTCGATATAAAAGCCAGAGAGGGATACTTTTGCAACACTTCTTGGCCCTCATACAACTGTTGGTTCGCTTCCACATGCTTTGTGTTTACACATTTGCAATTGGTTTGATACTGGGCAGGTTTTCTGGGCTTGCCTTGATAAGGTAAACTCGTGTGTGTATTCAGTCAACCGAGTTCTACTTTTTGGTTATTCGAAAGGCGAAACACTTCTGAGTGTGGACGATGCTTCAGATGTATGTGATGTATCTTCAGTGACCACTACACATAAGGTGTTTGCTGATATGTCAGACATGTATAAATATGCATACTCTTTTAATCTTGACTCAACTAGACCGTACACTGAATCTGGGAGTGACATTATGATTATAGATAGAATCACATTGCTCCATAAGATTAAATGCTTACAACTTTCATTTGATCCCGGTGTATATGTCACACATGATGTTGCCATTTTCTTCTGTGACATGTGTGAAGATATTAGAAGTGTTACACGTATTGAATATCCTTGCATATCTGCTAACCATGTTGTCGGGGCTGTTTCACCCAGTGCATTAGAGAAGTATATCGATGCATATGACTTCCACCAGTACCTCAATTTTCGCAACTTCAACTTGTCCTGGCAGCCATACATTGATGTTGCTTTCTCACATGGTGACAATAGTTATACTGTACTTGGGTTGTTGGAGCAGCTAAATGCCACAGGAGAGGTGCCTGTTTATTTGTGGTATAACTCTAATGTCAAGATCAATCTAACAACAGATGTTCTGCAAAGTGGCAATTGGCCTGGGCATATTGTCTTTTATGCTGACCAAAGTTGCATATTTTTGTGAAAAACCAATGTGCAAGAACAGTATTTGGACGTTTGGAGAATCCCAAACGATCTTGCAGCAACGATTTAAATCAGAGAGCTGGTGTAAACATGAAGTCTGGTATAAGCTTTATCCATGGTGTTCTGAATGATGGCCCTCAATCTGAGAAATGGAACGGTGGTGTTTCTGGATCAGCTTCACCTACTGGTTTTAACCAGTGTCTTCATTTGTCTAGTGGTCATTCAATTGTGGTATGGGTTGAGGACTGCTCAGTAATAGTCTTATGGATCATCCTTGAGATTTGTATTCGACTCTTTTGTGGGTTAATGTCATTAGAAGCAGCCACATCTTTTCTGACGACAAGTTTCCAATTCACAGGTTTGATCATTATTGGATCCAAGCTAGAATGATGCTTGAGGTGCTTGCGAAAAAGGCAGTTTTATTTAAAAAGGTTGCTCCTGAGGTTGAAAGAGCGGAAGATTTTACTAGTGAACAAAACAAAAGAGCTACTATACCATATTTACGAAAGCAAATGCTCTATGAACAGCAAGTTGACCAGCTTGAAAATTTCCATTTGCCTCTCCTTGATCAAATGTTACTGTTAGAAGGTGCAAACACCACGACAAACACTATTATTGATGCTTTGGAAACTGCAGCAGCTACAAGGGAAGTCACGCTGAAGGCACCGACTATTGAGGATATTGACAAAACAATTGTTGCAGTCAGCGAGCATATGGAGATTATAAAAATACTACAAGAAGCAATCTTTTTGCATATTTGTGCAGCTACTGATTTTGTCGAAAGTGAGTTGCAGGCAATAAATAACAAGAAGGAAGGCCCAAATAACGCGTTGGAAATTGTGTTGGCTGGATATTGTCCAAAAATTGCTCCAGATGTGTTCTATGAAATGTTACGGAAAGCTGGTGGGGCTTCCAATGGACTAAAGATGTGGTCTTGCTCTCAACACACGATCGAGTGTTTGTAGGATGCTTCTGAAATTGGGGTGAGATATGCAGTGTTGGTTACATCTGTACAAGAGTTATCCCCTAATGAATATATGCTATTGGAAGTTGGTTTTGTGTTAGGAGTTGGAAGGATTTTGTTCAAACTGGTTGAGAAAGTGGCTGTCCCCAGGAGTGCTTTTTGGACTACAAAGACCTTACAAATGACAATGCCGTCAATTTATAATGTTTTGGAGGCGTTGGATCCAACAATTTTCAATGCTCTCAGATCAAAGCTCCATAAGGTGTTCAACGTTGGTACTTTAGTCCCGCCATCCTCATCTCCCAAGAAACTCTTTGATGTTAATCTTGTTAGACATGGATACATCCTCTGGTTTAAAAGGCAAAACAAGGATCGTTGTTGAATGTTGCTTCGGATAATGAAGCGTCTAAAGAACTCCTTTGGGTTGTTAACACTGATAAAGAGGAACAAGACAACATTGTGGTCTCATTACGACTATACTCGAACCTTGAGGACAAGGTTCTTATTGAGGAGAGGAGAATTGTTATGAATATAACTAAGATGGAGGACCCATGTGATAAGATGTCATATTACATTTGGGACCCCGGAAAGATGCCTATATATAGAAGAGGGAAATAATCAATTAGGGTTGATGCTATGAACTTGTCTCTTATTTCTTAGTTGCTTAGATTACGTTGGAACCTCCCTCCATTCTTCCTTTTTATTTCTACTTCTTCCCTTGGAAGGATTTGCTACTAGTTTGGAGTAATTAGAATGATGAACTCTTATAATTGTACATGTAATTCCAATTATCCATTTCAATACAATACGAGTTCATTACATAGAACGTCAGTCCCCTTCACCGACATAATCAACTGTCATCTAAGCATGGGAACATCAGCAATCTAAACTAATATTCCATTCTTTATACTTAGAACTTGATGCTTCTATCTCCGTAACTTGGTGGATAATGGACCCGCTTCTATCTCCGTAACTTGGTGGATAATGGACCCCCTACCTTTCTCCAATAAATACTAGACTTGGTTGACAATTCAAAGTGATAATGTGTACGTACCACATCTTGAGTTGTACTACCTTTACTTGTGACAAGTCATAGAGGCTTAACCTGAACTAATATCTACTATTCCTCTATGTCTTGTCAAATATGCATTGGTGAAATTGTTCTTACTACAAAACAGAACCTGATATGCTGAACTTCACAATGTTTTAGCACACAATCTCATATTGAAATTTAAGGAATGATATACTAACAGAACGAAAATAGAGAAAAATCAACAAAATAGAATACAATACATACCCAGAATCGATGAGACATTGCCTCCACTGATGCAGATGAAGCTGAAGTATGGGATACTGATTCATCCGGCACATAATCCAACAAATTGGGATCATCAGCGCAGGTTGCTTCGGTAGAGATCCTCAGAGCTAACGTTAACTGCAGCTGGTAGCTCTCCTCAGTCTGTTGAGCCCAACTTTTGGACAACGAACCTCCACCACCTGAATTAGCATTCATATGCCCAAATGAAACTCCAGAAATGGAACTTTCAGCAAAGCTACCCTCACTTGACTGCGTCGGTAACACAATCGAGGCTTGAAACGGCGTCGTACCTATTCGGCGATCAATCAAGTCCCAATATAATCCCTTATCACCTCTACTTTTGCTCTTCTCATCTGAATTAAACTCATCGTATGGCGGTTGCTGCTGTAACATTGCATAATTCGAACGTCTACCAGGTACTTCCATGGAGAATCCTAACAATATCAAAGTCAAATAAAACCCTACCAAACTCTGATTTTAGCAAATTGCAGCTTGAACTACTTGATTTATTCTCTTTCTAGAAGTCATCCAGTTGCCGGAGATGAAGTTAATGGATGGCTTTTTGTCGTACGGCGATCGGAATATTCCGGTGAATTATGGACCAGATACAAATACTATAGGGACAATTTCAGTTCCCCAACTTCCCCTTTTTCCTCTTTTGCGTTCATTCAGACTGAAGTTGCTTTTAGGCCGAATTCCGATGAATAAAACGTGGGTAACTGTTGTATTTATTTACTCCAAATCCAAACGTGCGGGATTACCTTAAATACAGTAATTTATTATTATAATTATACTAGCTAATTTGTCCGCGCGAAATAAATAATAATTGCATTGAACTTGCAAATAATTTTTTACTAATATTCATACATTAAAAATAATGGAAAAAATAGATTCTTACAAAAATATTAGCAATATTCCAACATGAATTTGATTATTTGTCATTATCACATAACTCAAGAACCTCTAATGAATGAATTATTCAGAAAATAATAAATCATTGGTTTTTTAATCAACATTAAAAGGAAAATAAAGAAGAAAATAAGAATATATATACAAAGACATTTCGTAAGAAAAAGAACACATTTAAGTTGCATAGATTATACAAATGTGATATATGTCTCGGGGGGGAATTCAAAAATTTGTTAACAGATTCAAAAAAAATTACGCTTGAACATGAAAGCAATTATAATTTTTGAACTTGCATAATGAATTTCTTCAATTGATAAGTGAGAAACTTCATATTTATGTTAAAATAGATAATATGTAAGCTTGTATATGGTACTTTTAAGTTATAGAACTTTATATAGAATATCAAACACATGAATTCTTGGAACTGAGTACAATAATTATTTTCTGCACAATGAATATACCTACTATATGTGTATATGTTCAATATAACTGGAGACAATAACTTTGCAGAAACATAAACAACAGAGTTCAAAACATGTACTCAAAAACAACAATTAACATCATAAGCATAAATTAATGACTGTAAAAAAATACCAGGATATGTAAAAATAGAATGAAATAGAAAGGAAAAAATCGAGTCCACTGAATGCACAGTGTCCTCTTAAGAAAATTATTCCCCTCTAATACCTGAGGTTTAAAGAATTAGATCCTCTTAGGATGGAACAATTTTATTCACCAACGTATTGATACAAAAACAATGGTGTCAGTAAGTCACTCAAAAGGAGCAAAGTACACGGATATTTAATTGTGCAGAAGAAGAAGTTTAGAATTTTCGTTGTTTTAAAATGAGAGGAAATCCCTCTATTTATAGACAACAAATGGTAGTGTGAACAAATGTTTATTGTGTCTTATCGGAAAGGTCACAACTCTTTGGAAAAGTCACAACCCTTCGGAAAAGTCACAACCTTTCATAAACGTCACAATCTTTCATAAAAGTTGCAACTCTTCATAAAAGTCACAACTTTTCATAAAAGTCACAACTTTTCATGAAAGAGAAAGGCTAGTTTTGGAAATAAATAAATTAAAAGGGAATCCTGATCTGTGGTGGCGCCATGTAGGCGGGCCTAAGGTTTTCTTTTATAAATATATATGATATATGATTATAATTTTTTTTTTTTAAAAAACTCCATTCATTTAAATTTATTAATCTCACTTTTTTTTATTCGATTAAAAAAGTTATATACTAGTAACTTTTAATCTATATAAAATCACAAAATTTAAAAAATGTTTAGACATTTTGTCATGTATTTTTTTAAAATCTTATTTGGCCAAAATAATTTTTATCATATCTTTATTAGGAATCAAGAATTTTTCAAAAATGTTAAATTTGTCGGGGTAATTTGTACTAAAGAATACTTATGTGATGATATTAAAATTAAAATCTAAATATTATCTTTGATTTTAATATTTGGAGGAAAACAATTTTTAAAATTTAATGACTTTTCTTAACAAGGATACTCTAATGTTGATTGATATTAATAATAGAATGAATTTGAATTAATAAACAGTAACAAGTAAGTAATGACAAATTAATATGATTTTATGTTATATTTTACTTAATTGTCATGTTGAAATATTTATAATTTATACGATTTTTTTATGATTTCAGTGTTACAAGCGAACAAACAAATAAAAACATATTTTATAAATGGACATGCAAGTTATTTTAGGCCATAGAATTTCATGTTAAATTCAATGTAATATACGGTGTAATACTTAAATTACATTGGATCATCATGATTTCAAATTACAAAGCATGACAAATTAGTATAACTTCATATTATATCAACCTAATTATCTTATTGAACACGCACTCACCATATGATATTGTCATATATTTTAACTTTTCATTCACAATATTTTTAAAAAAAGTTATTTTATTTGAATTTTTTCTAAATCTTTTTTAAGAGAAAAATAATATTTCCAGTCCTTATGTTATTGCATTATTTCTATTTAAATCCTCGTGATATTTGATTAAGCGTATTTGACCTTTAATAAATTAATGTATGTGATTTTGATCCTTCAACTAATTGATGACAAATAAAATAACGATATGTTAAATTGCAGAGGGCAAGTCAGGTATTTCATGTTACTTTTATTCCATACACTTAAAAAAAAGTCTTTTTATGCGTATTATTTATCCAATATCTATCATCTTATTGTCTTCCTCAATAATATTTTCCCTTTTATTAATTATTTTTTTTTGACATCATTTCTGAAGAAAAAACAAATGCTTGTTGTTATGATTGTCTTTTAGATTCTTCTCATTCACTTTTTTTTTAGATAAAATTAATTTTGAATGACAACAATCTTCAGTCATTTGCTAATGATTTCCTCCTTATCCACAAAGGGCTAATCTCCATTTCTTTTATTCTAGTTTTCACAAATCCGACAAAAACACTTTTATAGAGAGATTAGAGATTAAAAATAAACATGATGTTTGCACAATAAAGAGGAATCAAATCAGCAAAGTAAAATAATAGTACGTGATCCAGAGATGATATTGAAAACAACCTACTAGAATATATTTTATAATAAATAATTAATGGAGTATAACCGCACTAAAAATGTAAATACCTGATTTTCCCCTTGACAATTTAACAGATCATTAATCTATTTGATGTCGGTTAACTAAAGGGCTAAAATCACATGCATTGCTTAATTGAAGGTCAAATGCGCTTAACAGAATATCATAAGGATCAAAATAGGAATAATGCAATAACACAAGGACTAATTTTTATTTTTATTTTAAAAAATTATATTATTTTTTAAAAATCTCATTTCATGCATGATACATCTTTTATCATTTGATATAACCTCATTTCAATTGAGTTATGCAAGTATTTATCTTCTCATACTAATTGCTGGAATTTTCATTTTTTTTTTTTATATAACTATAAAATATGTTTGAATTATTGATCTCAACTATATACACTCTCAATTGAATTCATGAATTACTACTACTTCAATATCATTTGAAAATGTAGTAACTAAAGTTTATTTAATTGAACATCATGATATATGTTTTGAATTAACAATGTACTTGACAATTAATTTGCGTCATTTATTATTTTTTAAACTTTAAGTTCACGTTTTCTTTTACGAAAATTCAAATATATTCATGATAAATCATTTGATAATATTGACATGATCAATAATCTCCTAATAATCTTATGCATTGTGGTAGAACAATCAAAACATATACCATATATCTAAAAATTTCTACATTCAAAATATTTGATTTTTGATCCTTCTATAAGTTCTAAAATTGTACAAATTCCCAACAAATTTTCAAATTATATTCGTATACAAATACAATTTTAATTTTCAAATATAATTTTTTTTTCCAAATGAGTACTATTATTTAAACCATCTACCAAACAATCCCTTAATATACCAATAATGCATACGAGGGTAGCATGGGAAACAATAAACATAGTATATATAATAGCCCTTCTCTCTCCATTCTCCCGCTTATATAAACCTAAAAAACACTTGCGGACCCTAAATTGCTTCCATTGCTCACTCTCTGCTAAAACCCAGAGTTTTTTTTTTCCATCTTCTTCTCAATCAGCAATGGAATTTTGGGGTAAATTATCTATCGTTCAATCTATTTGCATTTTCTCTGTTTATCGTTTGATTGTTTTGATAATCTGTATTGCTCAACCACTGTTTGTTAATATTTTGTTTTGTTTCGTGGTGTCACATGCTGTATTTATTGATTATTTATTTCGCTGTTTCAATTTTCATTTTTATTATGATTTCGATGTTTATGTGATTCTGATCAAACACGTCTTCGGTATATGATGACCGAATGCCTGAATTTGTACACATGTATGCAAATTTCACAGCTTGTCAATTTGAGATCAAATTTAAGTTATGTTCTATTTTTTTTGTATTTACTGTTTTGTGATAGCTGTGTTTATTGGAAACAAGGTCTTTACCTCCTAAGTTTTGGGTTAAGGTCTGCGTACACTCTAGTTCTGTTATTGTTGTGATAACTGTGTTTATCGAAAGCAACCTCTCTTTGTGCGTAAGGTAGTGATAATGCTGCTTACACACCATCCTTTCCGTACCCCACTTGTGTGATTACACTTGGTACGTTGTGGGTGTTGTTGTACTGTTTTGTGATAGATTTCCAGACTATGTATTTTTCAGCATTGGCATGGTAGAGACTAGAGAGTGAGAGGGAAATAACTAGAAAATGTTTGTGTTGTAGTGCAATGCTGCCTATATATGATTACACTCTGCTTTGGCTATGGTTCTTTAGTGTTGACAATAAAAAAATGGTTCTTTAGTGTTTCCAACTGGCCATAGATTCTCTCATCACTCTGTTCTTTGGGTTCATTTTATGTTCCTCTGTATAGGAGGGTAGAGTAGGTATTTGATTTAGCTCTTTCAGAATCAGGGATTTGCTTAGAACCCCGGAAATGATCTCTCAAGTGTTTGATGCGAAAAAGCCTCAATTTTTAATTTTTATATTTGGAGTTGCCTTCATATGCTTTACTTTGATGACCACATGTCTTCTTGATATTATTATAGCTCAAGAACCCGTACATCAGAAGTTCTGATGGGTTTCATATACAATTTGAAATTCCTTTTGTGCCTCTACTTTTGTGTAATAATTGTATTGTAAAAAATATCTTTCCTTTTATGCGTGCTCGGCTGTTGATTCTTCATCCATAGTGTTAGTGTGTTTGATGCCCTTTTTATATTGGTATTATATTTGACAGCTGTTTTAAATTTTCTTACATCTAGGTGCAGAGGTGAAAAGTGGACAACCTTTATCTGTACAGCCTGGAGATGACATGATTTTGCATCTTTCACAGGTATGTTAAGTTGTCACTTGAATTTGATAGGTAAATTCATTTGCAATATCTGGTACCTTGTAGGCATCTCTTTTTAGTATTTTTGTATTGTATTCTTTTTTTTGTAGGCATCTCTTAGTGAAACGAAAAAGGATAAAGGATCAGAACCTGTCTGCTTGTCTGTAACTATTGATGGCAAGAAGCTTGTTCTTGGCACACTCAGCTCAGATAAGCTGCCTCAACAACAATTTGACCTGGTTTTTGATAGAGATTTTGAACTATCACACAACTGGAAAAATGGTAGTGTCCACTTTCTTGGATACAAGGCTGCCAACCCATTTGAGGAATATCCTTTCCGTTGTCTGTTAACTTCTATCTTTTGTTCAAATGAACTTCACTATCTTTCTAGTTTCTACAATTCCCTTCCTTTTCCATTAAAAAGAGGTAATTTTTCAAGTTCTTTTTGTTTCCTTGACTACAATTCTGTGTGACACTGAAGAGGACGTAGATGAAGATGAAGATGGTAAGTATATAAAATCTTCTGTTTGAGCACATTTAAGCTTCGATGGATTGCGCGAAGACTTAATTAATATTTTATTGTGTGCAGAGTCTGATGAGGAAATACCCCTCACAATTGCAAACAACGGTACATAAAAAATTATTATATAGTCGTGTCTTCAATCTACCAATTTTTTAGTTCTAAAGTATTGCCTACCTGTCTAACAGGAAAGACTGAAGCCAAGGCTAGTGCAAAGGATTCTGCTGCAGCTAAGCAGAGGGTGACGGTTGCGGAACCTAGTAAAGTTGCAAAGGCGGATGATGGAGATGAGAGCAGTGATGATGAGTCTGCGGATGAAGATGATTCTGAGATGGGGGAGGTATGCTTATCATCTAATATATGCTCAATGCTTTATAGTATTGTTATAACATATGTTATCATTAAAAGGTTTTTAGATGTCTGGGTAAGCACAAAAACCAGTTTGAGCTTGTTCAACAATTTCCAACCAAATTGTTTGAATATGTTTTTCAACCTGTGGTACTTGGGTGTTCTTCAATATATGAACTTTCAAAGATTTTTTTGGATGAATGTGATTTGCATTTGGTATTCAGAACACAGTTTAGATTTGGTTTTAAAGAATTGGTTTTGGAATACAAATTTTCAATGAGAATTTTCTTTTGATAAGGGTGGTGCAACACAATTGTTTGTCAAGGATTTCACTAAACTCTTAAGTATTTTAGGGGCTTTTGTCCCGGTTAAAGATTAATGGATGAAACCGATTTAATATCTTCTCTTACTACTAAACATATTTTTGAGTAGCCAAAAACAGATACTATTTGGTTCTAGAAATGTAGGCCGAAATGGAATTGTCAGATTGAGAAAATAACCATCATATTTGGGCCATTGTTTTTGCACAATAGAAGCCATCAAACTGAATATCAGATTGTTTATGTCTTGAATGTTATGTTGCATGTTGAAAAGGCAAACCCTGCATCTGAGTTGAGCTAGTTCATCCTCTGATCCATGTAACTAATCTAACCTTTTACTTTAGGGGTCTGAAACATTAACAACAATGCAATGCTTTTGCATAATATCGCTTCCAATGTTTATATTTATTGAGTATTCTCTTTTCAGGATGACGAAGGTGATAGTGATGAAGATCAATCTGATGAGAGTGAGGAGGAGACACCAAAGAAGGTAGCTAGTAGTTATTGGTCTTCTCCTTTCTCCCGAATTTCTTGAGCAGGAAGGTGGGCTAACACTACCTGGTTCATTCTTCCTTTTTAGGCTGAACCTAGCAGAAAGAGACCTGCAGATTCTGCTGCAAAAACACCTGTTCCCGATAAAAAGATAAAATTTTTAACTCCTCAAAAAATTGGTTAGTTTTTCTACTTGGTTAATGCTTTACCTTAATGTTAATATTGGATGTTGATTGAACTGTCTCCTGTTGTCCTTTTGATTTACATGAGAAAATTTGACCACAAACTTGAATAAGTATTAATTATTTGGAATGAGAATCTGATTATAATCTATAAAGTACATAAAAAAGATGTTAAATGTTAACAAAAGCAAGTGGCTCATTTTTTCCATATTTACTCGAAAGTTATTATGTGGTCAAGTTTTCTTGTTTCTGAGTGTCTTTTTTTGGGCTGTTTAGATGGTAAGAAAGGTGCTGTCCATGTGGCAACTCCTCACCCCTCAAAACAGGCTGGTAAGACTCCTGGAAACAAGCCAAACCAGACTCCAAAATCCGGTGGATCACTTGCCTGCAAGACATGCAACAGGTAACTTCAATACATCTTTTGATTATTTTAGGAGCATTAAGTTGTATCCTGGATTCATGTATTTCTCCTTGCAGGACTTTTGGTTCTGAAAATGCTCTGGAATCTCACTCGAAAGCTAAGCACAGCGCTGGAAAGTAAATAGGAGTAGAAACATCTGCCTGGAGATCCGGTTTCATTTTCTCAAACGTTGGAGGGAATGATAATCAGAAGAGTGTGTTAGCTTTTAGAATATTGTTGGTTGACCCTAATGTAAAGCAAGAGTTGGGTCCAGTTTTGCTACTTATTGGTATTTGTATCGAGGGGAACTATGTCTGGGTACTAGTGAAGGTTTATTTTGATTTCGACTGTTGTGTTGGTTGATATTCTATTCAAATTAATGTTATTACCTATTTGATATTTTGCTACGTGCTTAGCTTTTTTGTTGCTTGACGAGTTCCCTCATCTACAGAGCATGTGATGATTGGCTATTTCTTATTTGATTCAATTTTTTTTATTTTTTTTGATATTTTATTGATCCATTCTTTCTATGGATGTGGTTTAATGTGCAATCTCTAAGGAGGTGTGAGATGTTGAGTATAGTAGATTGTAGGAGGTAGAGAATCTAGAGATATGTGCTTTTTAATGGCTTTTTAAGTCTGTCGTCAAATTCCAGGGCTCAACCCTGAACACGCGGCGAAAACTACCAAGCTAGAGTATGGTAGGGGTAGAGGGCTTCCAACTTTTCAATCTTCCCATTCATTTCCTACGTGCCCTTCTTCCCCCAATTCCTCCCATTTTACCAACAAATTCTCTGATCTTTTTATGGTTATGTCGTTGATGATAGGTGGATCTGGTAATTGGTTTGTTCAGATTCTAATAGGTGCGCATGACATGACATTTTCATGATTAAATAATATTTTATTCTTATTGACCTTTAAGTCTCTTACTCTTATTAAGCTCACCCTTAGAAGAAGTGGATAAGCGTGGAACGCGATTAGACATGAAATGATACATTTTCAATTTATTGAGTCATGATCAAATAGGAAGGTTGGAGGTTATAGTTGATGCATCTTTAACTTACTAAGTACATGATTTTGGATAAAAAAGTTTGGAGGTTGTAGACGAGTATTGTTGTACTTCTATGTCAGAAAGGTAGGAGATAGTCTTTTTTTACTTACACGTCTTTAACTTACGAGCTGTTGTGGAAATAAAATATTACTCCAATATTTTTAGAATAATACTTTACAAGAAGTTTATTGTGCAGGATGTTATTTTATATTTTGGTATTTATATTAGATGTGTATAACTATAACTTTGTTTCTTTAAAAAAAAACAATTGTTCAACAATATTTATATAGATAAAATTTTTACTTATGCAGCTAAGCGAAAAGTTCCAAGTAAGAGTTTTCAAATAATTATAAAAAGATCGATATTTGACAAATTAAAAAAGAAAATTAGTGACATGAAACAAAATAGTACTCCTTCCGTTTAAAAAAGAGTGGTCTACTTTAATTGGAACGGAGTTTTAAAAAAAAAAAGAAGATTTTTTAATTTTGTGGTTCTAAATTAAAGTTATGTCAAATGTACCAAAATGTCTTTTAATCTTGCGGCCTTAAACATGCCACGTGGAAAGTTAAAGTGTTGCCAAAAAAGGAAATGAGCCATTCTTTTTGAAACACACTAAAAAGAAATTGGGTCATTCTTTTTGAAACGGAGGGAGTAATTAGAATATGAAATTCGTCCACTCATTTTCTTTCTTTATTTGTTAATTTCCAAATAGAAAAGGGTTACAAAAGACATTTTGATAACTTCTTCTAATATCGAGATAAATTCACACCAAAGAAATCTTGAATCTAAATTGCATACAAGTAGTAACTTTTTTATTTTGTACGGTGTTTTTGTGAGACAAATAAGATAAAGTTTAAACTTAAAATCATATTATAATTCAAACAACCCGTGGATAATATGTGAAACAAATAGACATAAAAAATATTTGTAATTTAACACCAAATCAAAATAACGTGAAAAGGTACTTAAAAAGCCAATAAACCAACCCGATTAATAATAAAATATAAAAATAATATATGTCTATAATCTTTTGAAGTTTTGTCTCTTTTTTTGTCTGCTCATTAATTAAGTAATTATTGTTGCATAATACAAAACATTAGCTGGTTTGCCCGAGAGGTTAAGGGGGAAGACTTAAGATCTTCTGCACATAAGTGCGCATGGGTTCGAACCCCATAGCCAGCATTTTTATTTTTTTTTTAAAATTTTGGATTGACTTATTTTCAGTGTTTTGAGGTTTTAAGCTTCTCTATTTTTTATATTTTACGGTGGTGGTGAGGTCTGCGTACACTTTAAACTCTCTAGACCCTATTTACGGAATTTTACTAGATATGTTGTTATACTTTTAGGGAAAAAATGGTATAAACATAAGCTAAAAGTTATCCAAACATAAAATTTCAAATTAGATATGGTACTTTTGTAATATTAATACCAAATTAATGATATTTGATAGGCAAACTATACGAACAAACACTTAAACTTGGTTTAGATGACAAGTAAACACTCCAATTTTGAGAGCGTACATTTGAGCACCTTTTGTGAATGCTGAATGTTTTATGCATTGAGCGTATGTTAGGGCTTTTAAGAAAAAGTACACGACAATATTTTGGGACATTATTTATGTTTGGAACCCCAGGATAATCCGCAACCGCCACACCCTCTGTCACAGCCTCTATCCTTCGAATGAGCACTTTATGCGCATTGGTTAAACATCCCATTGTACAGCAGCTTGCAAATCACATATGAGATGTAAACCGCACTAGACAAGCCTTATGCAATAGGCTTGATTCAGAAGACATTGAGGGGAAATCAATCCCAAGTAATCCATATGAATATCTATCCTTCAAACCAACTGAGCCATCCGAAGGACCATTTTGGGACACTGTTGTGGCCTGAGATATTGCTATAACCATTTTAGTTTAATACAAACGGACCCATATAATTTTCAATAATCGTCTTTTGTGACCTCATTTATTTTCACCACTAGCGAAAGACGTGTAATTTCTTCAAACGACAACAAAATATATACTCATTATTTCGATTTTATGAAAAATGAATTATGACAGAGAGTGATTCCAATACATGGACAATTTTGTCAATAATATATCACATTTTGTATGGTGATAAAGAAAATAACATTTCTTTTTGATGGAAAAAGTGCAACCCTACCTGTTATTCTATTCATGAAAAGTTTTGTTCTTACATCATAGGATGAAATTCCACAATGTGCTACAATATAGCAAGGAAAAATCTTTGATGACATGCAAAACCAAAAACATCAAAATCTTGAAGTACTACTACAAACTGCATTCCCAGTTACAAAACCAGCAGTCAGAACTCAGAAATAAGATGTGCTCTGCCTACGACAACTTTTTCTCAGTTCAGAATTGTCAAGGCTCAAAATATCAGAACAATAACTGTTAAAAGTTGCAATGTGAAAATCGATCACAGGTCCTAGAATGACCATTTCCACACTGGGAATTTGGTCAGCCCAAGATAGTCCTAGTTAGTACGGTTCAACAGGGGCGCGGAAGCTTGCTCCAGCATATACAGCATCTGAACCAAGTTCCTCTTCAATTCTCAAGAGCTGATGGAATCAATGAGAAATCAGAACTGACTACAGAAAGAAGCGCCAGAGAATAGTAATACCATCAAAGTAAACTGTACTATTGGGGTAAGTACCTGGTTGTACTTTGCAAGACGTTCTGATCTGCAGGGAGCTCCAGTCTTGATTTGTCCCTACAAGAATCCACGAAATACATAATTGATACCAAAGACTATTCCGAGTTGACTCTATAAATTAGATTAGACAAAAGTGCATTTACAAAATTACCGTTGACAAACCAACAGCAAGATCAGCAATGAAGGTATCCTCCGTCTCTCCACTGCACCAAATACCCAAAGATCGTTAACAAGTGTCATAAACAACAAAGCATAACTGAATTTCCTCTTTCTGCAAGCCTATTGCAGAGGATCATGATCTCCTTACCTGCGGTGGCTAGTCATTACACCCCAACCAGCTTGCTTTGACATTTTCACAGCTTCGATACTCTCAGTCACGCTGCCAATTTGGTTAACCTGCACACAAAATCAGAATGAAATATTGCAACAGTGTGATCTCCAAATTAAGAGGACATAACAGCAATATGGCCAACTTAGATAATGTGACAAGTACCTTAAGAAGAAGTGCATTGCAAGTCTTTTCACTGATTGCCTTGGCCACTCTCTGCACAGATACAACTAATAATTATATGGTTTCCAAGAGATTGAGAAAGTAACACATACACACAAGAACCAGGTGCTCTACCCATTTCCTTTAATGATGGAACATCTAAGCATGAAGTTCTAAGCAAGAAAATGACAACTAGTTGTATAACGCGTCAGTTTTACCTTAGGATTGGTGACAAGAAGGTCATCTCCTACAATTTGTACTTTCTGCCCAATTTCAGCAGTGAGCTTAGCATAGGTCTCCCAGTCATCTTGGTCAAATGGATCTTCTATCGAAACAATAGGGTACTCAGACACAAATGACTTGTACAAATCTTTGAGCTGGTCACCTGAGATCTTTTGGGAGCCATTGTTGTTCTGCAAAGATGAAACAATTGAAGCAAATCGGATTAGATAATAAATCAGACATGAAACTACCTCAATAAAGAGTCCTATAATTTCCAGCTCACTTGAATATCCATTTCCCATGTAGGTAGTTAGTGGTTATTAGTTATTACTGATTAATCTCTATTGCTGAGTTCTGATAAAGGTTTTTAAGAAGGTTTTGCACCAAAAGAGATGGTCAAAAAGGTCTAATTTATCAGTTTACCAATTTTAAGTTTATGTGGCTTCAGACCCATCAAGATAACAGATTCATGTTAATGCAGAAAATCCAGTTCAACATTCTTTACGGAGATAAAAACCTGTAATGTCAACTGATAGCGAAAGAAAGCCACTAACATTACTATTTGAATGCACTACCAGGCATAGTCAGAAAGGATATACCTCTTCTTTGAAGTTCAAATCATAAGTTTTGTCCTTTCCATAGAATTCAGATGCTGCAACATCCATCCCGATAACAACCTAAAAGGAAAATAGTCTTAACTTCTACATTATTAAAAGCATTTGGAAAAAGGTCTGATTTAAACGCAGTTGAGAGCTTACTTTTCCAGTATAACCTGCTTTTTCGATGGCAGTCTTGAGCAATTCAAGACCCTCCTTGTTCTCCTGAAATTTCAAAAGCCATAGTCACGTGATGTAAAAGGGTAACCATAGTCACGTGATGTAAAAGGGTAACCATTCAACAGTATGCCATTCATCAGCATAAATTTATACTTCACCTGGATATTAGGAGCGAAACCACCCTCATCACCAACATTTGTTGCATCCTGGCCATATTTCTTCTTAATCACAGCCTAGAATTAGAGTAAACTGTCATCAGCTACTGATAGAACTAAAAGAAAAAGGATGTCATATCAACAAATTTAATACCCCCTTGGACCCATTTTATGCAGCGTAGTTTTGATGTGCACGGAGTTCAAGAAATAAAGGCTTTTGACACATAAGCTAAGAATATGCAAAATACCAAAATTATAGTTAGCACCAACAATTAAGTGAGAGGTCACGAAAGTTGTGCATAATTTTTACTATTCTCTCAACTGAGAAAAGGTAGAACTTTTCCATCAAATGGAATCTAAAAGTTATTTCAGTAAGGGTGAAATGAAGATGGATAGATTACATAGTTTCTTAAAATAGAAAGGTAACAATCTTTCTGTGGGAAACTAAAAAGGAAAGACCATCACATAAAATATGGCATAGGGAGCACTGTATTTTCTAGCCTAATGGACCTCAAAGAAAGAAAAAGGAAAAGAACAACTTATCCTCTATGCTTTGACTTTGAAACAAATAAATACTAAGGGAATAGAAGCTAGAACAACTGTGTGAAACCTTCAAATGGTGATACACTTCACAGCCCATCTTCATGGCCTCCTTAAAACTAGAAGCTCCAACAGGAAGAATCATAAATTCCTGCAAATAACAACTAATTAGTAATCTTTTATCTAAGCATCATTTAACTACATCTTTTAACAGGAGAAAATACATGCCTGCATTGCAAGTTTGTTTCCAGCATGGGACCCACCATTGATGACGTTGAAAGCAGGAACAGGCAAAACCAACTTTTTGTTACCTGCCAAATTGGCAATATGCTGCAAAGAGAAGGCAGCTCAAATTGTAACACCCAATCAGATAACTTTTTCTAGCCAGATAAGTAAAGAAGAGAATGTAGACTTGGATGTTTTCTATTTAAACATTAGAAAGTTACCCTCATATTTGAATAATAAATTCAAAATATAAAAATGTTCCCACATTGAAGATCGAAGAAGAAATGGATATAGGAATTGAGTCAATCTCTTTCATTTGGACTCGGCTTAATTGGCAACAGAAGATTTAAAGAGTAGATTATTGGCAAAAGTAAACATTGAACTCCATAATTTTTTTTTGTGTGATATACCTTATAAAGCGGAATGTTCTTGACAGCAGCACCAGCTTTACAGACTGCAAGTGACACAGCAAGGATGGCATTTGCACCAAGCTGTCAAAAAAGGCCAACACAGGTAAATTGATAATTTGTGCACTTCTGATAGTTACATGTGACCTAATGTTAAGCTTCTTCTTGTATACCTTTTGCTTGCACCAACCCCACTCATTTTGAGTTCCATCTAGTTGATGAACCATGTAGTTATCGAGACCAGTCTGATCAGTCGGGTCCTGCAAAGCAAGAAAACACACCTCACATATCATGCATAAAAACAACTATCATTGCCCACTACAATAACAGGAAGCATTATGGTATTCCTTCACACCAAGCAAATAACCATCAGAACACTTTTTGCAAGAAATATCTTTTTCAAAGTTAAAATAAATTAAAAGAGGAGGCATACCTTGCCAATAAGAGCAGGGCCAATGATTGAGTTGACATTGTTTACGGCCTACATGGGTGGAAAAACGAGCAGTTAGCAGTGAACGGCATAATCAACCAATTACGTGTTTTGAGATGCAATACCAACCTTTGAAACACCCTTCCCAAGGTACTCAGACCCTCCATCTCTCAATTCAAGGGCTTCATATATTCCTATCAAATGAATGAAGACATTTAATTCAAGATAGTCAGAGAAGGAGCTACCAATCAACAATGTCAAGAAATAAAAAACACACTTTGCATTTCATCCAAACTGAACTATGTTATTCTTGGATCAGTGGCACTTAACAACATCTAATAATATATCTCTTCACCATCTAAAAGGTGCTACAACCGGTAATAGGATCAAGTTGATCAAAAGCAGTGCATTGTCATGCAATATCCTTCTAGATATGAGTGGTTCAAATTTCAAGAGATTCCTAGGAAACATCGATATTAAAGAAATTTTCCTTTAAAGAGACCAAAGGTTGGCCACTTTTCTTACTTAAACAGCCAAACAGAAACTCATAACACGTAAAGGATGACATGAACAAGCAAACAACAACAACAACATACCTAGTGCAATCCCAAAAGTGGGATTCTAGGTAGGATAGAGTGTAGTGCAGCAAATCAAAATAGTTATGAAAAAGGAAATAAAACATGTCAATTAATAAGGAAAGTAGTACAGAGCCTACACAAAAAAGAAGAAGAAGAAGAACAACAACAACAAAATAACATTGTAAACTGAAATGCAATAGACAACAGATGGTAACACATATCAAAAACAAGAAACTACAAGTATACGAACTAATACTACGACAGACACGGTGCTACCATACTCACATCAAGCCTAATCCCACCGAAAAATGAGACAAACATTAAACAAATCATCATTTTAAAACACATTATTTAATCATTGGCTTTGCATGTCTGTACAAACACAACCAAACAAGTACATTCAGTTTTAAGGCCAAAAAAACAAAAATCAACTAATATAACGAATATAAACAGTTTTTCACCAGTTGATGCGCCACTAGGAACCGCAGCTCTCTCCCAGACGCCATTTGACAGATGAACATCAACCTAAAACATGTACACAGCAAACAAAAAGTAAACTATCAAAAAACCATCAGAATCGGATCGAAAAACGAACAATGTGATACAGAAAACATCGAAAAATGCTGAAATCGAAGGAGATCTGAAGAAGAACGAACCTCAACCGTTGGATTACCACGGCTATCGAAGATCTGACGAGCCTTGACGGACTTGATAGTTGCCATGAGTAAGGTATGAGTTTGGGATATGCGTTCGAAGGTGTTGGTTGTTTGTGAGAGTAGTGAGAAGATACGCCACGAATTTGTAGAGAAAGGTAGTATAATTACAACCGTTGGATGGGTTCCGATGGATCTCTTGACGTTTTCCCACTAGTATCCGTCGGTTCGATATTAAATCATTATAGAATAATTAAGATATTGACTTATTAGTTATTAATTGTTATCAGTTTAGTTATGAATTTAAACGTTAAGATTTTATATAAAAAACATTGAAAATTAATTAAAAATAAGGTGACAAATCAAATGAACCATGTAAATGAGTTGACACATTGCATCTTATTCAAAAGCAAATACGGTCACATTGTGAAATAATCGAGAGTTTGAGATAACCAGAAATAAAAATATGAAATTGAACTCTAAGTCAATTTTTTTTTAAATGTCAAATGGTATAAATGTTATTTTATTTACTATAGGGTTATTGGTTAACCCATTAAACAAAAACCTCTAACCGTTAAGAATCAATAATACGATAATTAAAAAAAATCAAACTGTTACCAAAATCGTGAAACCAATAACAAATTATATTGATAAATAAATAACTTTTTTTTCCAGTTTGGATTGTTGGTTTTGGTTCGATTTTGAATAATTTTACCCTCATATATGTAAGCTATTGAAAATGAATTCGTGAAACCAACATCAGTTGTGGTACAGTAAGTGAGACTGCTTCACCCTAAATTAAAGATATAGAATGTTGGGGCATCACTCCTAGAATGAGTTTTGTTATGTGCGATTTGAATTTAGTTAAAGATTCAATATGAAAATCAAACACAAAATATCAAATAAGAAAGTGTTTGTCAATATTAAAGGATGAAAAAGTTAGTGAATCTATAGCTAAAATTGATTGGAGCTTGTTTATATCAATTTTGAATAAAAAATTATAACTTCAAACCAAAAATCAATTGAAATTTGTTACTAAATATTTGTATAACTTTAGTCTTTAATCAATAACGACTACATATTCTATTTATTTGATTTAAGGCCATTAAATATCGGATTAGTATTGTACTTATATTCTACTACCTATAAATGTTTCTCATAGTAAACTAACAATGTGTTAATATGAACAATTTATTATGAAAATAAACTTCTTAAGAATAAGGAAAATAACTTTTTTAATGGTTTTTTTTAAAAAAAAAAAAAGAAGAAGAAAGTTTTATAATGGTGTTATTCTCAATCTCTGACACACCTTATTTTTACTACACTCTCGTAACATCCATCCCTACCTTCACTTCCATCTCCACCTTCATATTTTATGGTATTTATCTAGATTATATATAAATATTTTAGAATAATCTCTTTTGTTTGACTATCAAACACAAAATAATACTAAAGAAAAAATTCATTTATTTTTCTAAAATATATTTTTCGATGAAAAATATTTTCCTCCATACTAAACACAGATGCAATTTGTTTTCTGGTCCCATTTCCTCCTCCCGTATACTAAAATCAAGAGTTCTATGGTTGCCTTGTGTGAAATATTGTCACTTATGAGTTATAATTGATTTTAATTTATAATTATGTAATATATAAATATTATGATGTTTATTAAATACGTAAGTACATTAAAATATATTTATAAGTTTGTTTGATTAGCTTATCAACTTAGCCAAATATTTTCTTAACATGTATGACTAGGTTTTTAGAAAGTTAAAAAATACATATATATTTTTTTGATCTTCAATATCTACATTCGATTGGTACTTGGTAGGGACCTATTAGGAGGTTCCAAGCTTTTTAATCTTCTTCCTCTTTTGTTTTTCTCTCTTTCAATTTTCTTTACTTCTTTCACTTTTCCTTAGCTTTGATTATTTTACATGTGAATATTTATAAGTTTTAAAAGTTTAGTGTCTATATAAATTACATATAATACACTAAATAAGATGTTGAGATGGCCGAGTTGGTCTAAGGCGCTAGATTAAGGTTCTGGTTTGAAACATTTAATTTTTTAGTACTTTTACGATCCCCAAACTATAAACGTCTGGAAATGAATGACTATTTGCATTTTACATTTATATTTTTTAATTATACTTTAATAAATTCTTTACATGTATATAATCTACACTTCATTTGAAATTACTCTTTTTGTGACCCCAAACTATACACGTCTAGAAATGAATAGCTATTTGCATTTTATAATTTGAGAATGACCTTTCAGAAGTATCAACATAATTATAACTTGATACCCGTCGTACCAGAATAAATATGATGAGGACTCAAATACAAGTCATGTGTATAAAAAACAAGTTATGTTAGAGAGTATTTTTCTTTTAATTGGCCTTACACAATGCAAATCTTGATTAATCGAGTCAATTTGCGTTTTATAACTTGAGAATGACCTTTAAGAAGTTTACCAAAATTATAACTTCATACTTGTCGTATATAAGAAGTATATTGTTTCAAACCAGAACCTTAATCTAGCGCCTTAGACCAACTCGGCCATCTCAACATCTTATTTAGTGTATTATATGTAATTTATATAGACACTAAACTTTTAAAACTTATAAATATTCACATGTAAAATAATCAAAGCTAAGGAAAAGTGAAAGAAGTAAATGAAATTATAACCAAAATTTCTAGACGTGTATAGTTTTGTGACCCCAAACTATACACGTCTAGAAATGAATAGCTATTTGCATTTTATAATTTGAGAATGACCTTTCAGAAGTATCAACATAATTATAACTTGATACCCGTCATACCAGAATAAATATGATGAGGACTCAAATACAAGCCAAGAGTAAAAAAAAAGTTATGTTACAAAGTTTTTTTTTTTAATTAGCCTTACACAATGCACATTTAGATTAATCGAGTCCCATTGAGGTTTATCATTTCTTCTAAATTATCATTCACGCACTAGTATCCTTTAGATGAATGCTAATTAACGAGTAGCCTTTAAGAAGTATTAACAAAATTATAACTTCATACTTATCGTATAAGAATAAAGATGATGAGGCCTCAAATTCAAATTTCAAGCCATATGTATAATAAAAAGTTATGTTAGAGAGCACTTTTCTTTTAATTGGCCTTACGCAATGCAGATCTGAATTAGTCGAGGTCGTGTGAGGTTTACCTTTTCTTCTAAATTATATCATTCACAAGTATTCTTGTGATGAATGCTGATCCACAAGTAGCTAAAGAGAGAATAAAAGTGATAGTTCTATAATTACTTGTTACTTATCCATAATTTCTTTTCCATTTATAATGAACAATTTTTTCCACATAACAAATCCAATGAATTACATCACACTGATATGGGGAAATACTTTGATTGGACTTCTAACAGAATACCTATCAGAAGACCAAATTATGTATCCTTGGGAATGTCCTGTAAGATCTAATGACTTAACTGTTACATTATACGACGCCTTCTGATTCAATGCTGTAAATTTCAAGATTTTAGGATTAACAGTCACCTCGACACCTGTGAGCCCAAATACTTCAACTGTGTAAGATGAACTTGCTTCTCCGACGTTAGTCACAGTCCTTGTATAAGTTTGAGCACTTGATTCCGTAGGAATAGAAAATGACGGATAGTTCAACTCTGATTGAGGTATTCTTGTCGTACAATGTACCTTCTTTTTCACAATGATACTGACTTGATCATCTGTATAGTTCAAGCCACATAAGTATGGGATGTAATCTTCGGGCTGGATGTCATAAACGAGTCCTGGATTATTTGCTCTTGATGGATTCACATGCCCTGATCCGATTGTAAGTAGATCAGCAGGTTCAAGTGTCTCGTCCTGAATTGGATTGTTTCTAAGGTTGACAATGTCAGCTGTGGTCATGATTGCAGATTTAATTGCAGCTGGAGACCAATTTGGATGTGCGTTCTTTAGCAATGCTGCAACTCCTGCAAGATGAGGGCAAGACAGGGACGTTCCATAAAAGAGGACAAATATCTGGCCTGTAGGGTCTGGCCACGCTGCAAGGATATTCAATCCAGGGCCAATAATGTCTGGCTTTAGTATGCCCTGACTCGGCATAAATGGTCCTCTAGAAGAAAAGTAAGTAACTGTTGGCGCGTGCTTGTCTCCAAATGTCGTTCCCCTAAATGATATCGTTCCAACTGGTGTTGATGTTGATTTCATATAGTTTATGATCTCTTGTCCATCGTTGTAACCAACCTGTGTCGTGGGAACGACATCATAATCTGAGAATGTTGTAGAGCCAAGTTTCTTATTATTAATGACAATCATGCCAGCACCACCGGAAAGTTTCACTAATCTTCCTTGGCTTATTCTAGACAAGCCACTGCTTCTGTCACACACCACTATATTACCCTTGACAATGCTTGAATTCAATGATTCACAACCCTTGCCATTCACAAGTGGTAACAATTTTTGCGAAAAATTCGTTGGTTGAAAGGCTGATTCACCTTCATATTTAGCTCCGTTACCCAGAACTGCAACGGCGCTTATCTTTCTATCCATTGTGCTAGCACCAACTGTGAGAATCCACGGGGCCCCGTTCATCACAGTACCACTACCTGGTCCATCATTTCCTGCAGAGGAACTTACATAAATCCCCTTCTCCATCGCGCTATACGTGCTAATAGCTATAGCATCACCATAAAAAGGCTGAGGCGGAGTTAATCCAATTGAAATGGCAATCACATCCACACCGTCTTCAATTGCAGCATCAAAACCAGCTATAATATTAGATTCTCTACAAAAAATTGCCGCACAGACTTCGTACATGGCCACATGGGCTCGGGGCGCAATGCCAACAGCCGTGCCATTAACATTACCATAAAAATTGGCACCATCCACAAAGTTCCCCGCAGCTATGCTTGAGGTAAGTGTTCCGTGGCCAATTTCATCTGTAGGGAATGTATTCGGTTGCACAAAATTTCTTGCACCAATAAGCTTCTTATTACAATTTGTAACATTGAACTCACATTTACCTTTCCATTTATCAGGTGGATTAGGCATTCCTTTATCATTAAACGAAGGATGTTGAGGAGTAATTCCACTATCTAATAAACCAATAATCACACCTTTACCTGAATTTGATGCATTCCACAAACCAACATTCTGGTGCAAGCCTAGGAAACTTGGACTGTGTGTGGTGTGCAACTGAAATATTCGTTCGGGACGCGCTGACAAGAAACCGGGCTTCTTTTCCATTTCTCTCACTTCGTCTGATGACAACATAGCAGCAAAACCATTGAACACATGACGATAAGAATACAAAATGCGCGATGAGTGATTCGAATTTGTAGGCAAAAATGATTGATGCCAGAGAAGTAAATCTTTGGAATTTGAGAAAAGTTGATTATTAAATTCAAGATGTACTATATAAGTTTCAAAATCACTTTGATTAGTGAAATGATCACCAAATGTTTTTGATGAATGAAGCAGGACAAAGCAGAGAAAGGTAGAGGTGAATTTCAGATCCATATTTTGTTTAGGTGATTATCACATTTAGCAAGATGTGCATATATATAGTACTAAGTTCATTTAACATAATCTTGACTTGATCATATTTAATTTATGATGGTCAGGAATTCAGCTTTCTTCAAAATTATCCATATTAACTTATTCTAACTGTAACATTAACTTGAATAGAGAAAATAATTATGATGATGGTTATTAAGTTGACTGAAGACAAGGACAGTATAGTCAGGATTTACAGAGGGCTGGCATTGATATGATGGGCCTAGCTAATTTGAGCCTCCTTAAATATTAGCGGGAAAATTGTATAAAATAGCAAACTATTAATTCAAAATAAATCCTATAATCACAGTTTCATTTAATTCTGATCCGTAGCAAACACTTTGTCATTAGCCTCTCTCCCCTGAATCTCGCTCACCACTCTCCCTCGCCACTCTCACTTTATACAAACACAAATGTATAAATTGTGTTTGTGTTTGTATAAAGTGAGAGAGAACTGTACATATTTCTTCATCCTATACACTTATAGTTATACAAATACAAATCTTCCCTTGCCCAGTTCTCTTTTGCCTTTCTCTCTTTCTCGCTTTATACAAACACATACAAAATATAATGTATGATTTATGTTTGTATAAAGCGAGAGACAAATTTGATATACAAATACAATTGTGTTAACTCGATTCAATTGTATACGAATTCATATTTTATGCAGATATACAAACATAAATAACATATACATATACAAACACAATTTTCATAGACACAGACACCCGATTTATACAAATCAGATGCCTGCGATTTTATACAATTAGGTGCTTCCTGCGATTTTATACAAATCTGATGCTCCATATCAAACTATGTTTGTTATGGTGTGCAAATAGCTAAACTGTAGCTATAGAGTGCTAATTTGATTTTTATGTTTGCTAAACCTAAAATTTAAATTAAAAGCTCCATATCAAACATAAAATTTGCTATGGAGCGCAATTATGCAAACTATATATATAACATACAAATATTATTTTTATATTTGCTATATGTGAAAGTTGCTCTATTATATAATATGTACAATTAAGTCATATAATACAATACAATTATATGCTTATATACAAAAATACCTATTGAATTTATATATACATATACAAATAATGTAGAAATAAAAAATAAAAATACCTCAACATCTTCATCCTCTTGTTTGTTATTAATTATGTAGCATATACAATTAACTAAAAGTACAACCAATTTATTAACTCATATACAAATCGAGAAAAACTAAAACAAGGCTATACCTTAAAATCTTTGCTTCTAGAAGATGTTTCTTATACTCTTTTTTTCCAAGAATCATCAAGTCAGAATCATTAATTATTTTTTCCTCTCCTCATTTTTTTCTTTGGAGTTTCTAACACAGATTTATTGCATCCTGATGAGGTTATTGTGAAACTTAAATCTAGTCTCCTTCTCTCCTATATTTGAATCAATAGCATTAGATTTGACAATGGAACCTGCAATTCCTTCAAAATCTTGAGTTAATCCCAATGAAAAAGATGGAGATTGTTCTCTTTGATAGAGATTGTTCCTCCATGATAAAAACGATGGAACCAAGTGGATTAAAATTTTTGGCTGTGAAACGATGAAAAAATCTAGAAAACTGAAAAGTTATACAAATAATTTTTTTTGAAGAAACTATGGAAGTTAAAAAAAGAAGAAGAAGAAATTACCTGGATTGAATTTGGACAATTAGGAGGTTGATTCAAAATTTTCAAAATTTGAATTTTGAATTTTGAATTTTGAATTTTGAATTTGTTGAGAGATTTATGGGGTAATGAGCGGATTAAGGAGAAAATCAGTGAGTGAGTTAGAGAGAGGTTATGAATATATTCGTATGAAAGGGATAATGAGATTCTATATGATCCCATACAAATAGGTGGACCCCATATAACCATTCTCTTAAACAATATCCATTTTCTATAATTATAGTCATTTAGCATAATTAATTACTTAATGTTAGCTTAGTTATATAAATTTCTCTTGATTTATGGACTTGAGAAATATGGGTAGGGCCGACCCATCCAAATAAAAAATAATTAAAAAATAAAAATAAAATAGAGTATTAAAAATAACAAGAGTCTATACTCAAAATCTATTTAAAATTTTAAATATTAAAATTTAAATACAAATTATATATATAAAATTAGGTTAATTTTTCTACTTAGTTATTTATACTTTTACTTGAAATCAAACTTAATAAATATTATAAAGATAATTTCGTTTGTTGATTAGATTAACAAGTAGTAACACTAACACCATGCAATATTGTCTTGTCGATTATGATAATATTTTAAAACTATAATTTAATTTAAAAAATTATAAAAAAAATAAATTTTTAATAAAAGTGGGTTGGCCCGGTATAGCCCGCAATCCACGTACTTGTGGGTTGGGCTTGCCGTTTTCTAGCACATTTTGTGGAAAACATTTTCATTCATGCCAAACACACCCTAAGCCTATTTTAGTTACATTCTATGGATGTGGATTAGTTGTGTCAATTTTATATCTTTATGACTTAAATAGGTTCTCAACTCATCTTATTCCTTCATAGTTTGTTAAATCATCAAAACACCAAAATACAACACATTTGATGAGATACTTTTTTTTTTTAAAAAAAAGAACAATAGGATCATAGTGATATAGAGGATGCTGGTTCTTTCATTAGTTGTTACATCTCCATTATATCTTTTCCACTTTTAATGCAAAAATTTCCACGGATCAAACCCATTTCTAGGGGTGTCAAATGGGAGGGTTGTACTGAAATTTGAGAGATCAAAATGGGTCATTTCCTTTTTCAAAAGAATCAGATAAGAACACTGTTATGAATCTTTATGGAAGGATCGATTCACAGGGCGATATATAAATTCAGCTCGTTAAAGGGAGCCTGAAACCTTAGAGTTCAAAATGGAAGAGAGAACTCTGATCTCTTGCTTTTTGCTGAAATATGACTTATTGATTTATTCAACAAAAGCCCCTTTAAATAGGAGTCTTATTGCATCAATAGGAAGTATAATTCTTATGAAAGTAGGAGACCTAAATCCTATTCCAAACTAATAACTATCGCTTAACCTAATCTTTATAAAACTATGAAACACAAACCCCATTCTAGAATAATAAATAACTTTACTTAAATTATAAATAAGTAATAAATAAATCTACTTAAAAAATATAATTAGATACTTAAATGAATTGACTTCCTCGCATCCACAACAAACACATAAGAGTTTGCCTAAATAATACTCCATGAAGAAGTCATCTCTTATAACAAATCCAATGAACTAAATCACATTGATATGGGGAAATACTTTTATTGGACTTCTAACAGAATGCCTATCAGAAGACCAAATTATGTATCCTTGGGAATGTCCTGTAAGATTTAATGACTTAACTGTTATGTTATACGACGCCTTCTGATTCAACGCAGTAAATTTCAAGATTTTAGGATTAACAGTCACCTCGACACATTTGAGACCAAATACTTTTACTGTGTAAGCTGAACTTGCTTCTCCGACGTTAGTGACAGTCCTTGTATAAGTTTGAGCACTTGCTTCCGTAGGAATAGAAAATGACGGATAGTTCAACTCTGATTGAGGTATGCTTGTTGTACAATGTACCTTCTTTATTACAATGATACTGACTTGTTCATCTGTATAGTTCAAGCCACATAAGTATGGGATGTAATCTTGGGGCTGGATGTCATAAATGAGTCCTGGATCATTTGCTCTTGATGGATTCACATGCCCTGATCCGATTGTAAGTAGATCAGCAGGTTCAAGTGTCTCGTCCTGAATTGGATTGTTTCCAAGGTTGACAATGTCAGCTGTGGTCATGATTGCAGATTTAATTGCAGCTGGAGACCAATTTGGATGTGCGTTCTTTAGCAATGCTGCAACTCCTGCAAGATGAGGGCAAGACAGGGACGTTCCATAAAAGAGGACAAATATCTGGCCTGTAGGGTCTGGCCACGCTGCAAGGATATTCAATCCAGGGCCAATAATGTCTGGCTTTAGTATGCCCTGACTCGGCATAAATGGTCCTCTAGAAGAAAAGTAAGCAACTGTTGGCGCGTGCTTGTCTCCAAATGTCGTTCCCCTAAATGATATCGTTCCAACTGGTGTTGATGTTGATTTCATATAGTTTATGATCTCTTGTCCATCGTTGTAACCAACCTGTGTCGTGGGAACGACATCATAATTTGAGAATGTTGTAGAGCCAAGTTTCTTATTATTAATGACAATCATACCAGCACCACCGGCAAGTTTCACTAATCTTCCTTGGCTTATTCTAGACAAGCCATCACACACCACTATTTTACCCTTGACATTGCTTGAATTCAATGATTCACAACCCTTGCCATTCACAAGTGGTAACAATTTTTGCGAAAAATTCGTTGGTTGAAAAGCTGATTCACCTTCATATTCAGCTCCGTTACCCAGAACTGCAATGGCGCTTATCTTTCTATCTGTTGTGCTAGCACCAACTGTGAGAATCCACGGGGCCCCATTCGTCATAGTACCACTACCTGGTCCATCATTTCCTGCAGAGGCACTTACAAAAATCCCCTTCTCCATCGCTCTATACGCGCTAATAGCTATAGCATCATCATAAAAAGGCTGGGGGTGAGCTAATCCAATTGAAATGGCAATCACATCCACACCGTCTTCAATTGCATCCTCAAAACCAGCAAAAATAGTGTATTCTCCACAAAAAATTGCCACACAGACTTTGTACATGGCCACATGGGCTCGGGGCGCAATGCCAACAGCCGTGCCATTAGCATTACCATAAAAATTGGCACCATCCACAAAGTTCCCCGCAGCTATGCTTGAGATAAGTGTCCCGTGGCCAACTTGATCTGCAGGAAACGTTTTCTCTTGCACATAATTTCTTGCTCCAATAAGCTTCTTATTACAATTTGTAACATTGAACTCACATTTGCCTTTCCATTTAAGAGGTGGATTAGGCATTCCATTATCATTAAACGAAGGATGTTGAGGAGTAATTCCAGTATCTATAAAACCGATAGTCACACCTTTACCTGAATTTGATGCATTCCACAAACCAACATTCTGGTGCAAGCCAAGGAAACTTGGACTGTGTGTGGTGTGCAACTGAAATATTCGTTGGGGACGTGCTGACAAGAAACCGGGCTTCTTTTCCATTTCTTTCACTTCGTCTGATGACAATATAGCAGCAAAACCATTGAACACATGACGATAGGAATACAAAATGCGCGATGAGTGATTCGAATTTGTAGGCAAAAATGATTGATGCCAGAGAAGTACATCTTTGGAATTTGAGAAAAGTTGATCAGGAAATTCAAGATGTACTATATAAGTTTCTAAATCACTTTGATTAGTGAAATGATCACCAGATGTTTTTGATGAATGAAGCAGAACAAAGCAGAGAAAGGTAGAGATGAATTTCAGATCCATATTTTGTTTAGGTGATTATCTCATTCAGCAAGATGTGGATATATATAATATGAAGTTCATTAAACATAATCTTGACTTGATCATATTTAATTTATTATTGTCAAGAATTCAGCTTCTGCAAAATTATCCATATTAACTTAATCTAATAGAAACATTAACTTGAATAGAGAAAATAATTATTATGATGTTTATTAAGTTGACTGAAAATAAGAATAGAAAAGTCATGATTTACGTCGATATGGACTAGGCCCGTTGGGCCGGCTTGGCCTAACCCGTGATTTAATAGGACTGTGCTAAAATTTTTGGAGCCCATTTAAGAAATGAGCTTTTTAATCCTGCCTGAATAAACATGCTGATTTGTGGAGCTTGAGCAATATGGGTAGGGCTGACCCGTGGGCCAAATAAAATATAATTAGAAAATAAAAATAAAATAAAATAGCATATTAAAATTTTCATAAATGGCAAACTTATTTAACTAAATTATGCTCCATATATATAATTTATCTAATTATGCTCTGTAGCTATAGTTTAAGTTGCTATAGAAATTTGTGTTTGTATATCCCAATTTCTTTGTTAAAAATTTATACAAATCATCTACTTTTAATTAATGAATACATGAGCGCTGAATGCGGTAACAAAAATAATAATGAATCTCATTATTCACGCTAACATATTTTTTGCGTAAAATGACTTCTACTGCGATAATAACACCATAACAACTGGATTCGTTATATTGGAAAAGCTCCATTAAAAAGAAAAAAATTATAAGTTTTATTTCGTATATGTGTTTGTCTGACAATGGATTTATCATAGAATGTATATGTTCCATGTGTATATTTGAATTGTATATGTATCAGATAGTATTTGTACATGTATATAGATGCTTGAATTTGTATATAATATAAATTGTATATGTATATACATATAATGAACTTATGATTTACATATACAAATATATAAAAACACTTCAATATAAACTATATATATGAATATGTGATTTACATATACAAATATATAAATCCACTTCAACATAGTTATGTATATACAATAATCAGCCACAATCATGTCTATGTATAAATAATAACAAAAAATATACAAATTGCTATAAACAATTAGGGTTTAAACAAAAAATCTGAGATTTTTCAGATTTGTCACGATCTAATGAACCAGAAACAACCTCATCAGTTGTTCTTGACCCTCCATTATCCATTTTTTTTTTTGAAAAAAAAATTGAAAATAGGAATACTAGTGACAATTTTTTGTTTAAAATACAACAAAAATAAATCGTATACAAACGAAAAAAACAGTTGAATCATGTTTTGAGCGGTTACATTGATTTGTGAAATTACGATTAGAAGGGAGAACATAGATTTCGAAATTCAAATTTAAAGTATATGAGTGATTATAGGAGAGAATTAGGAAAAGAAGAGAGGAGAGGTAATATTAGATTTTTATAAATTAGAGTACAAATCCGATAAGGGCTTTTTTCCTTAGGTATAGAATACTAAAAATTTCATAAATGGCAAACTTATTTAACTAAATTATCTCCATAGCTATAGTTTATCTAATCACGCTCTATAGCTATAGTTCAAGCTGCTATAGAAACTTGTGTTTGTATATCCCAATTTATTTATTAAAAATTTATACAAATCATCCACTTTTAATTAATGAATACATGAGCACTAAATGCGGTAACAAAAATAATAATGAATCTCATTATTCACGCTAACATATTTTTTGCTTAAAATGACTTCTACTGCGATAATAACACCATAACAACTGGATTCGTCATATTGGAAAAGCTTCATTAAAAGAAAAAAAAATATACATTTTATTTCGCGTATGTGTTTGTCTGACAATGAATTTATCATAGAATATATATGTTCCATATGTATATTTGAATTGTATATGTATTAGATAATATTTGTATATGTATATATATGCTTGAATTTGTATATAATATAAATTATATATGTATATAATGAACATATGATTTACATATACAAATATATAAAAACACTTCAATATAAACTATCTATCTCTCTATATAGATATATACACACACATATAATGAATATGTGATTTACATATAAAAATATATAAATACACTTCAACATAGTTATGTATATACATTAATCAGTCACAATCATGTATATGTATAAATAATAACAAAAATATACAAATTGCTATATACAATTAGGGTTTAAACATATAATATGAGATTCTTCCGATTTGTCACGATCTAATGAACCAGAAACAACTTCATTAGTTGTTCTTGACCCTCTATCATCCATCTTTTTTTGAAAAAATTGAAAATAGGAAAACTAATGACAAATTTTTGTTCAAAATACAACAAAAATAAATCATATACAAACGAAAAAAAATAGTTGAATCATGTTTTGAGCGGTTACCTTGATTTGTGAACTAATCACGATTAGAAGGGAGAACGTAGATTTCGAAATTCAAATTTAAAGTATATGAGTGATTATAGGATATAATTAGGAAAATGAGAGAGGAGAGGTAATATTAGATTTGTATAAATTAGAGTACAAATCCGGTAAGGGTTTTTATTCCTTAGGTATACAAACAGGCAGCGGGTCCCCTTTTGAATAGAAAATCATCTAGTTTTATGTTAAAATCTAGACTTTAACGGATTCACGTATGTTGTTAAAGGTGTGTTTGGTATGAAGGAAAATATTTTAGTGGAAAATAAGTTGGTTTCTAACTTATTTTCTCATGTTTGGTTGGTGAGTGGAAAATATTTTCCCGAAAAAAATTTCTAGTGTATGATTGGTGAATGAAAAATATTTTTTAGAAAATGTCTTTTATTTTTTCTAGAGAGGACAAAATACTTTTAATGAAAATAGCTTCTAACCTAAAAATCAACCCCGATAATCGATCCGACATCTGACCCCGACACCCGATTTAGAACCTAACCCCTACTCCTGACACGAGTCCTAGCATTTGAACTGTAACCCGACCCTAACCATGACCCAAATAAGGACATGATCCCAAGACCTAACCCATGACCTAACTATGTTAGAGTGCTGACACTCAAACTGTAACATGATCCGCACACTCGAACCTAAACCCTACCCGAGACTTGAATTCAACCCGACCTCGACATCCAACCTGTACTCCCGATCCCAACATCCGACTCAAAATACATTATTGAAACATGTTTCGACCCCGATATGAACCCTGACCCCGACACCCGACTCTAGCCCCAACTCTGACCCTAATTTGAGACCCTAACCCCAATCTCGAGACCCGAACCCAACCTGATTCCTGACCTCGACCCCAACATCCGACTCGAGACCCATGACCTCAAGCCTAACATTGACCCGAGACCCGACCCAAAACCCGTCCCCAACCCCGAGCCAAAACCCAGCTTGACCCTAACTCCCGACTCGAAACTCAACTCAAACACCTAACCCAAACCCGACCATGACCCTGACCGCAACTGAGAATGGGGACTCAACCCCGACTCGAGACTTAAGACGACCCAACCCTAGATCCATCTTGACACATGAGACCTGACCCCGACATCTGAGACCTAACCCCAACACTCGATCCCAACCCTTATCCGAGACCTAACCTAAGACCGGATCCAAACCCCGACCCTTATCCTACAACCCGACTCAAGACCTGAACCTAACACCGACTCAAACCAAACCCAAACTCCCAAAACCTAACCCCGACTCCTGAGACCTGATCCTGACATCCAACCCCAACCCCGATCCGAAACCTAACCTGAGATCCAATCACGAGGCTCGACCCGAGACCCAAACCCAACCCAATACCCTACCTGAGACTCGAGCCCGACCCTAACACCTGACTCGAGACCTGACCCTGACCTCGTTCTTGACACTTGACCGAAGACTCGATCCCGACCTCGACCCTAACACTCACCTCAAGACCTGACCCTAACACCCTATCTGGAACCAAAATCTGACCCCAACCCTTAAGACTAACCCTAACTACTGAGACCTGACCCCAACATCCGACCTCAACCCCGATCCAAGACTTGATCGAAGATCCTACCATAAGGACCGAACCGAGACCCAAACTCAACCTCGACCCCGATATCTAACTCGAGGCCTGACCCCGACCCTAATCCCAAACCTAACTATGATCGAGACCTGATACCCAACCCTGACCCTATACCCAAACCTGCGACCCCGACCCCGACCCCAACACTAAAATCGAGACTTGACCCTGACCTCTTTCTTCACGCCCAACCCCAGACCCGATCCTGACACTCGACTTGAGACTTGACCTAAGACCTGACCCGAGAACCGACCTGAGACCCAACTTGAGACCTGCCCCCGACACTCGACCCGAGACCCACCCTGACCCTAACCCCGACTCTGAATCCTGACTCGAGACTCGATCCTCACACCCAACACTCAATATTTTCCTTCATGCCAAACACAACCTAAGCCTATTTTAGTTACATCCTAAAAATGTGGACTATTTGTGTCAATTTTATCTCTTTATGACTTAAATAAGTTCTGAACTCATCATATTCCTCCATAGTTAATTAAATCATCAAAACACCAAAATACAACACATTTGACGAGATGTTTTTTTTTTAAAAAAAAGAACAATAGCATCATAGTGATATAGACAATGTTGGTTCTTTCATTAGTTGTTACATCTCCATTATATGTTGGCAAAATGGTTTTGGTGGACCTTTGTACTTGTATGAGTTTTTATTGTGAATCCTTCTACTTACCCCTTTGTCAATTGAGCCCCTGAACCCATCAAAACACAACATTGTAAACACGTTTTTACTACTCAACTATGTGTGTATCACAAACACCTGACACATAATTTTAAAAATAATTATAAAATGACACCTATACATATAGTCTCTTTCCAATTTTTATTTCTCTTTGCCATAACTGTATTCATCCCCACAATATCACTTCATCCTTTTTCTCATCTTTCTTACCCTTTTCCTTTTTCCAACCTCTTCTATTCTTTTCATTGAAGTAAAAAATGTTGGCATGATTTCAGGTTGTTCACAATCTCGTTGGAGTTCGGAGTTGATTTTGGGTTTATTTGGATACTTGGATTGGGGTTTTAGTGGTGATTGGTGGAGCTAAGGAAGAGTGGGTGTCTGTTGGGTGGTCTGATTGTTTCTAGTTGTTCACAATTTCATCGGAGTTCGGGGCTGGCGGTGTTGTGAAGTTCGAGGCTTATTGGCGGAGTTGGTTTGGGGTTTTTATTGTTGTTGTTGGTTCTCACTTATAGCTGCTGGTTGAAGCTTGCCAGAGACGGTGAGAACGAAGGTTGTTTGGTCGGAGAAGGCGAGGAGGATGAGAAGAAGGCAGTAAGTTTGAGTTTGGTTTGGAACTGAAAAATAGAGTCATTTGGGTGGTGGATGACTGAAACGGGTCAATGTCGAAAATTATTTGAGTTTTTTGTTGTTGTTTTGTTTGATTTTCGAATTATCTAGATAGGTTTTTCAATTTATTTTCGAATTTATTTGTTGTTTAGTTTGGATTTGATCTTCTATTTGCGTCTTTGTTTGGTTTTGGGGTTTTAGTCGATTACAATGATTTTGTTAAATAATTTTGGGGATTTTGCTTTGTTTTGTGCCTAATGTTAGTGTAAGATGTTTTGATAGTAGTGTTATGCCTTCCATGACATGTTTCATAATAAAGAGAGCAGTATAATGACATGAAACAACAGAGAAGAAATTTGGGGGGAAAAGATCGAAAAAGAGGCCAAGAACACCTCAAATTTTGTCCAACAATTGTGCTAGATGCAAATAGGAAGATGATGGCTTTATAATACCATAATGTGCTTGTTAGACCCTTTTCCAAGGGTCTAACGCTCCTAATAGGTGTGTGTCACATGCTCTTTGGTATTAGCGACCACATAGGATGCCAAGTCAAAAATAGTGTTTAAATGGGTTCACGGGTTCAAATGACTAAGAGGCAAGTAGAAGGGTTTACAATACAAACGCATACAAGTACAAGTGTCCACCCAACCCTTTTGCCTTATATCTTATCCACTTTTAATGCAAAAAATTCTACGGCCCAAACCTATTTCTACGTAAAAATTTGAGAGATTAAAATAGTCTGAAAGTGGAAAGATTAGAATGGGTCATTTCCCATTTCAAAAGAATCAGATAAGAAAAAAATAGGACTTTGCCTAAATAATACTCCATGAAGAAGTCATCTCTTATTTAAAAAATCCAATCAATTAAATCACACTGATATGGGGAAATACTTTTATTGGACTTCTAACAGAGTACCTATGAGAAGACCAAATTATGTGACCTTGGGAATGTCCTGTAAGATCTAATGACTTAACTGTTACATTATATGACGCCTTCTGATTCAACGCTGTAAATTTCAAGATTTTAGGATTAACAGTCACCTCGACACCTTTGAGCCCAAATACTTTAACTGTGTAAGCTGAAATTGCTTCTCCAATGTTAGTCACAGTCCTCGTATATGTTTGAGCACTTGATTCCTTAGGAATTGAAAATGATGGGTAGTTCAACTCTGATTGAGGTATACTTGACGTACAATGTACTTTCTTTCTTACAATAACACTGACTTGATCATCTGTATAGTTCAAGCCGCATAAGTATGGAATGTAATCATCGGGCTGGATGTCATAAATGAGTCCTGGATCATTTGCTCTTGATGGATTCACGTGCCCTGATCCTATTGTAAGTAGATCAGCAGGTTCAAGTGTCTCGTCCTGAATTGGATCGTTTCCAAGGTTGATGATGTCAGCTGTGGTCATGATTGCGGATTTAATTGCAGCTGGAGACCAATCTGGATGTGCGCTCTTTAACAATGCTGCAACTCCTGCAAGGAGAGGGCAAGACATCGACGTTCCAGAAAGGATGTTAAACGTCAATGATGTTGTCTCACCTCCTATAGAGATTGGCCATGCTGCAATGATATTCACTCCAGGGCCAATAATGTCGGGCTTTAGTATGCCCTGACTCTGCATACATGGTCCCCTAGAAGAAAAGTAAGCAACCGTTGGGGCGTGCTTGTCTCCAATCTTCGTTCCCTTGAATGTTATCGTTGCAGCTGGTGTTGATGTTGATTTCATATAGTTTATGATCTCTTGTCCATCGTTGTAACTAATCTGTGTCGTGGGAACGGCATCATATTCTGAGAATGTTGTAGTGCCAGCATACTTTTCATTCATGAGAATCATGCCAGCACCACCGGCTTTTTTCACTATTCTTCCTATGTCTTTTCTAGACAAGTCACTGCTTGAATCACACAACACTATTTTACCCTTGACATCGCTTGTATTGAACAATTCACAATTCTTACCATTCACAAGTGGTAACCATTTTTGCGAAAAATTCATTGGTTGGAAAGCTGATTCGCCTTCATACTCAGCTCCATTACCCAAAATTGCAACCGCACTTATCTTTCTATCTGTTGTGCTAGCACCAACTGTGAGAATCCACGGGGCCCCGTTTTCCACAGTACCACTACGCGGTCCACTATTTCCTGCAGAGCAACTTACAAAAATCCCCTTCTCCATCGCGCTATACGTGCCAATAGCTATATTATCGTCATATAAAGGCGATCGTAAGTGTCCAAATCCAATTGAAATGGAAATCACATCCACACCGTCTTCAATTGCAGCATCAAGACCAGCTAAAATCTTGTATTCTAGACAATAAAATGCATCACAGACTTTGTACATGGCCACATGGGCTCGGGGTGCAATGCCAACAGCCGTGCCATTTGCATTACCATAAAAATTGGCACCATCCACAATGTTTCCCGCGGCTGTGCTTGAAGTATGTGTCCCGTGTCCATAATCATCTGTAGGGGACATATCCGGTTGCACAAAATTTCTTGCTCCAATAAGCTTCTTGTTACAATTGGTTGTAACATTGAACTCACATTTGCCTTTCCATTTAAGTGGTGAATTAGGCATTCCATTATCATTAAATGAAGGATGTTGAGGATCAATTCCACAATCTAATATACCAATAATCACACCTTTACCTGAATTTGATGCATTCCACAAACCAACATTCTGGTGCAATCCAAGGAAACTTGGTGTGTGTGTGGTGTGCATCTGAAATATTCGTTGGGGACGCGCTGACACAAAACCTGGCTTCTTTTCCATTTCTCTCACTTCGTCTGATGACAACATAGCAGCAAAACCATTGAACACATGACGATAAGAATATAGAATGCGCGATGAGTGATTCAAATTTGTGGACAAAAATGATTGATGCCAGAGAAGTAAATCTTTGGAATTTGAGAAACGTTGACCATGAAATTTAAGATGTACTATATAAGTTTCTAAATCACTTTGATTAGTGAAATGATCACCAAATGTTTTTGATGAATGAAGCAGGATAAAACAGAGAAAGGTAGAGATGAATTTCAGAACCATATTTTGTTTAGGTGACTATCACATTTAGCAAGATGTGCATATATAATAATGAAGTTAAATTAACATAATCTTGACTAGATCATATATAATTTATTATGGTCAGTGATTCAACTTTTTGCAAAATTATCCATATTAACTTATTCAAACTGAAACATGAACTTGAATTGAGAAAATAATTATTAAGTTGACTGAAAATAAGAATAGTATAATCAGGATTTACCGAGGGCTGCCATCGATACAAGGGGCGTAGCTAATTTGAGCCTCGCTACAAATCAAGAATGTAATTGATTTGTAGAAGACTAGAAATGTAAGGGCCTTCCCAGCGTGTTAGGCAATAATAATCTAAATTAGTCAGCCTCTCAATGAGAGTATCGGGAAGGAATCAGATGAAATTTTATTCTGAAATTCTCAAATCTCAGCTGCAATGGCTACATTCTCTAAATCTCAGATGAGTTTCAATTGTTAAATTCAATTGCTCAAATTTGTGTTCAGTTTATTAGTCATTATATAAGCAATTTCTTAATTCAATTGCATGATAGAGACAGTAGAGTCAAAGAACTATTCTGGAAAAACTCTGCTCGCAAGGTGTTTGTGATAAGTCTAGTTACATAAGCTTGTGTATATCTTGAGAAGAAAGTTGTTAACATTTTCTGAGTTTATGTAGTTAGAAGGAATGTGAACATTGGTGCTACTACGACTGGAGTTAACAGTACTACAATCGATTATAATCATCCGTTGTATCTATAGTCCACTTATGCATCAATTATTTCGTTCTGTTGAAAGGAAATGAGAACTATGTTGTGTGGAGTAGATTTATGAGAATTGCATTACTTGGAAGGAACAAATTAGGACTAGTTGATGGTACTTGGAAGAAGGAATCGTTTCCTGAAGGTCTAGGACATCAATGGGAACGTGTAAATGTTGTTGTACTGTCATGGCTAATGAATTCTGTGGCTAACAATCTGATTGGAGGTGTAGTGTATGCAGCTAATGCACATGCTGTTCGGGATGACTTGAAAGAAAGGTTTGGAAAAGGTTGATGGTTCTAGCCTTCTAGGGCATTCAACATTCATCAGGAGATTACGACTTGCACTCAAGGTACTCAGTCAGTATCAGAGTATTACACAAAGATGAAAGATCTGTGGGATGAATCTGACTCTATGATCCCTGCTCCTAGTTGTAGCTGTGACAGATCCAAAGAGTTTGTCATCTATCTTCAAAGGCAACAATTATATTTCTAATGGGACTAAATGAGTCTTATTCTCAAGTTAGAAGTCATATTCTACTACTTAGTCCCGTTCCAAGTGTAAATCAGGCCTATGAGATGGTAATTAGATGCTTTAGCTCTGTACTCTAGAGCTGGAAATGCAAGGCCTAAGAGAAATTATAATCCCAATGCCTTTGGTGATCACTGTAAGTTCAAATTGGATGAAGAAGTTTTTATGTCTCAACCCCGAGGATTTATTAATCCCCAATTCTTGATTCATGTTTGCAAATTGAAGAAGGCTATTTATGGCCTCAAACTAGCCCCACAAGCTTGGCATAATGCTCTGCATGAATATCTGCTGAAAATGGGCTTTGTCAGAACAAAATCTGACACCTCTTTATTTGTATGAAAGCATCTGGTTGTAACTATTTATGTGTTTGTCTATGTTGATGACATCATTGTCACTGGAACTCATCCACCAGTGATTAAATTTGTCATCAGTTCCTTGGCAGAATGATTTTCATTGAAGGATCTTGGCTATCTGAACTATTTCTTGGGTGTTGACGTTAAGCAAGTCCCGGATGGTCTCATTCTTTCTCAATCCAAATACATACTGGACATTCTTTTTGAACTGGATATGGACGATTGTAATGGTGTTTCTACTCCCATGTGTTCCGGTGTCCCACTTAGGGTAGCTTATGGTTCTCCACCTACTGATGCCACGCGCTAGCGGCGCACCCTTGGCAAATTGTAGTATTTGATACTCACTCGGCCTGACATTTCTTATACAGTCAATAAATTGTCACAATTTATGCATGAACCGACTGATGGACATTGGAAAGCAGTTAAAAGAGTTCTTCGGTATCTCAAAGAAACTGCAAGTTTAGGACTTCGCATCCTTTGCAGCTTTGACTCTAATTTGTATATGTATGCTGATGCGGACTGGGCTGGTGTTCCAAATGAAAAAATCTCTACTTCAGGTTACATTCTTTTCTTTTGACCAAATCCGGTCAGTTGGTCATCAAAAAAACAACATGTTGTGGCTCGCTCATCCACCGAGGCCGAGTACAAATCAGTAGCCAATGCGCAAAGCTCACTTCGGTGCGAAGCTTACTTCATGAATTATATGTCACCGTTCCGAAGACACCAACAATCTACTATGACAATGTTGGAGTTACTTATTTATCTCACAACCCAGTGTTTCATACTCATATGAAACATGTTGCTATAGATTTTGCATATGTCCGTGACCAGGTTCAAGCTCATCGAGTTCAAGTATCTCATACTCATGCTTGTGATCAACTTGCTGACACCTTCACCAAGCCACTGCCTAAATCAACCTTTACTAGATGTCCTTCCAAGCTAGGATTGTTACACCATGCCTAACTTGAGGGGGTGTATTAATGTATCTTAAGTTTTTGTTTACTTTCAACCAATTCATAGGATAATATTTTATGTATCTCATTTACTGCTTTATTATATATTGACTAAGTCTCCTGATGTGGAGCATATCTAGGAGTAGTTGCTTATAGTAGTTGCCTACAATTTAGCTTCGGTTAGTTGTAGTTCACGTGTTTAAGATTGCTGGCAGTTTCAATAAGATTATCCTTTGACAAGGACTTCAAAGTCAGGGGGGATTGAGACAAGTATGCAGACTTAAGAATTCCCTATATGGACTGAAGCAAGCACCAAGACAGAATGCAAAGTTAGCAGAAGCACTATTGAGGTTCAACTTTGTACAGAGTCAATATGACCATTCTTTATATACCAAGAAGACAGGAAATGGATTCACAGTTGTGTTGGTTTATGTAGATGATATGCTCGTAACTGGAAACAACTTGCAACTTATCAAAGAAAAAAAATGATCTACATACAGCCTTCAAAATGAAGACCTGGGTGAACTAAAATTGTTGTACTTAACTGTAACAAGACCTGACATAGCATATAGTGCGCAAATACTTGGTAAGTTTCTACCGCAACCAAAAAGATCTCACATGGAAGCAACTCTCAGAATAGTCAGGTATATCAAACAACAACCTGGCTTAGGAATTCTCATGTCTAGTAACAGGAAGGAACAATCTCAGCATTTTGTGATGCTGAATGAGCTTCATGCTCCTTCACAAGAATATCAGTTACAGGTTTCATTATAAAACTAGGTGATTCACTCATCTCATGTAAGTCAAAGAAGCAAAATATTATCTCAAGAAGCTTAGCACAGGCTGAATACAGAAGCATGACAACTACAGTCTATGGCCTAACTTGGTTAGCTGGATTCATCAAGGATCTTGAAGTGCAGCTACAACTACCAGTATGCATTTACACTCACAGCAAGTCAACAATCCAAATTTCCGCCAATATAGTGTTCCGTGAAAGGACCAAACATATTGACATTGATTGTCATTTTATAAGAGAAAATTCAAAAAGGATAAGTCAGAACATAATATATATCAACCAAAGATCATCCCGCTGATATCCTTACTAAAGGTTAAAGCAGACTACAACATGAAGTTACTATGTCCAAGCTAGGAATGCTCAATCTGTTTACCGTGAGTATAAGGCCCAACGTAAACCGTGACCCAATACAATAATATGGCCCATGTAATTAGATAGTTAAGTTGGTTATATAGAACTCCTAACGGCAACTAAGACTAACTGTTTTGTCTCTTCTTCAATGAGAGATTCTCCTTACTTCTTCTGTATGTTCATCATCTTTCTCCTCATTCTTGAGGATCTTGAGTGTCACGCCTTGAAGCTACCCCTAGAATGCGGACACGGGACCTAGGATCACGAGTGACCCCAAGCTAACCTTACTGGCGTAACATAAGCATACTAAAAGATAACTGAATCACTAAACACTGTACGGAAGCTAATCATAAGATAAATCTGAAATGATGGGGAATACCCATACTACATATGAATATAAACACGGAGAGTTTAACAACCACTGAAAAATCAAACTTCAATACTAAAGCTGATTCTAACTATGTCTGAAATAAAGCCTCTAACTGACTAGAAATGCTGGGACATGCCCCAGCTAAATCTAGCAAAAACTAAAACTAAGACTAAAAGAAAAGGAACCATGTCTGTCGTCCTCAGAGAATGATGACTCACCACTAATACTGCTGAGCTGATGATCGGGAACCGATCTATGCGTGATCTAGAAGCTGAGAACCTGAACCCACATCACGAGAAGATGTAGCGCAGAGTATGCGTCAATACTTGAAAGGTACTAAGCATGCAAGATAGAGTAAAGCTGAACAATAATCATAATTGAACAAAGCAATAAGAGCAATGATATAATCTGAACTGAATGTAAATACTGAGATATACTGAATACTGAGCTAACTTAATGCAATGACCAAGTACATGATATGTTGAGTCTGAATACTGAACTGTAACTGATAACCTGGTCAATGCGCTAGAATCTGACTGTACTGTGGGAGCTACTAATAACCGACATAAAACCGCATGAGGTAAATGTGGAGTCCGATGTATACGCCCCATCGAGAGGACCCAATATACCCTGCCATAGGTATAAAGGCATGACTGGCGTGATCACTAAAATGATGCCCACATAGGGGACTTACAACCTATGGGGCACGTAGTTCTGGGACTATGAGGGTACACTGGAACCCTAGTCCACTCGGTATTAAGCTACTTCCAATTGATTATGAAATTAACACATTATGACTGAATTCTGTAAAACATGGATAGCTCGATGTTCTGACATACAAACTCTGAGAATGCAACAATTATATCTGATAATATGACATTCGTAAACTGAAGCATGTATATAACTGAATTAGCTGGCCTAGCATGTGTAATTCATGAACTTAAGGAACTCCATAGCTAGGGTTCTGAATTTCATGCAAGAAACTGAGCAACAACATGATAATCTGATTTGGATCATTCTAACAGCTAAAACCCAACAATTTCTAACATTCAAGAAAGCCTAGGTCTAGATGGAAATTAAGATTCTGATTGAATTCTAGGGACCTAATGGGCGAAAGAAACCCACTAGTGAAATCCCACATACCTGGTGATGAATTCCACGGAGGAATCTTTTAATTTCGGGGCTGGAACTGATGGAAACTCGCTGCGTTCTTGGACTAGGGCTGGTCGACTCTTTCTCCAATTTTGCTCTGAGTTTTGGAGAATGAATTGACTAGGGTAAGATCTAATTAAGTTACTAGGCTTAAACTGACCAAAACTACATAGTTTAGGGGGTTAAACGATGTATTTTAGGGGTCTAACGCATAGGGAAAAAACCCCTGACTTAACTGCTGTCGGGGTCGACCGACGGACCGTGGATAAACCGACGGTCCGTGCTGGTCAACCGTTGTTCGTTACTGGGAGTTGAATAATGAGGGTCTGACCTACGGCCCCGGACAACGGACCGTGGTCTGACCTACGGTCCATAGGTCTTGGCGTAGGCTGACCCTTAGCTGATTTTCTGGGACTGAAATCTGGGGCCTGACCTACGGCCCCGGACCACGGACCGTGGTCTGACCTACGGTCCGTAGGTCCTGGCGCGGGTCTACCCTTAGCCAAATTTCCTGGACTTTCTGGGGAGGGGCTGCAGGTGGCCATCCACGGACCCCACCTACGGTCCGTAGGTGGCACCTGCAACTTCTGGAATTCTGCATTTCTAGTAGTTCTAGCATACGGGGTGTTACATTATCTCCCCCTTGGGAATATTCGTCCTCGAATGAAGACTAAACTAGCTGAAAATAGAGGGAAAGAGGTGCAAACCCTATCACTAATTTTTGAAAACTAATTTCTGACTGAACTGAGTGCCTAAATTATCACAGTAAACAACTGACTGCCTTGGCAAAGAAATAGCAATCTCACGAAGTAAGTTCTGAATCCATTGAATTTCAGCAATATCATAGGCAACCAAACGGTATTCCGCTTCAGTTGATGATCTAGCTACACTCCTTTGTTTCTTTGAGCTCCAGGAGACCAGATTTTTACTAAGATAGATAAGAAAGGCACTGGTGGAAGAGCGATCATCCTTATTTCCTGCCCAATCTGCATCTGCGCAGGCATGAAGAGCAAGTGGCCAGAGACTTACGATGCAAGAAGAGACCATAGTTCACCGTTCCAACTAAGTAGCGGACCACACGTTTGACTGCAGACCAATGATTTTCAGTCGGACGATTGGAAAATTGTGCTAGCTTGTTTACCACAAAGGCTATATTCCCATACTCATCCTTAACAAAAAAAAATACTCTTAACAACTAACAAGGTGTGATATTATCAGTTTTGGGTCAAGCCCACGCGACATTTCCCAAAAGGTCTCGCAACATTAAGAGTTTCAACACCTTATATGTAGGCTCCCAATCCGTTCAGCTATTAATGTGAAAATTT